>OMLB01064196.1:11263-23540 GCA_900302555.1 Myripristis jacobus | reverse complement strand
ATCTCTGCCAATGCCAAACAGCTGATTCTACTGTTTCTATTGACTCTTGTTTTGAGCCTCTGGTACCCCCAGGTGCTGCCAGTCAGGTGCATCTCCACAGTTTGGCTGCTGTGGCTGTGTCTGGTTCTTCCACATGACACTGAGGCTCCTGTTTGTTAAATGAATAAATTGTTAAGTTGCCAATATGTCTTGTTTCCTCAAACTTCAATCATCCAGTCAACCAAACACCAAACAAGAGTCACTGGCAGAATCAGCTGTTTGGCGTTGGCAGAGAAGATTTTTTCATGCTCGTCCCACAAAGTCATGTTCCTTACAAATGTGGCTCCATTTAAAAGGGAAATAAAGAGGCTTTCCAACGGTATGAGATTTATTGCCAACAAAGAAATAATCTACCAGACACAAATTTCCTTACTTTTTTCTGCGATGTTTATAAAGTCCTCAGATTCTGTTATAGAATAGAGGAACATGCAGCAAAACGGCTTGCGATCCCAAGACTCGTACTGGGTCCAAAGATTTGGGGCCTGCCTGGGTAAACCCCGAGGCTCATTCCAGTTCTCCCATAACTCACTCATCAAACTAGACTGGCTGATTTTTAAGAAGAGGTGAGAAAAAGAGGAGAGGTGCTATCAACTCAGGAATGGCAGAAGAAGCCTGGGGGAGCCTCTCTCTCTCTCTCTCTCACACACACACACACACACACACACACACACACACATAAACGCACACCTTGCAGGCAATACAGTTTAAATCAGAGGGAAATTCTTAGGTGACAAAGTTTTAGTATAGTGCCCCCTTCTCTGCTGCCACACATTAATTTTCTGCCCCTCCCAGGCCTGCAGCTGGCTGTCAGAGCCACGAGATAATCCCTGCTGTTACATAATCCCATGGCTTTCATCCCCAGAGCGGTGGTCCTTATGTCGGGGCGCAGACAGACAGCGAGTTTTCAGCTTAACGCCGCCTCACTTCGCTTCACAGTTCACCAGCTGCTGATTCAATTTAGAAACTACAATTTTCACTTTTTGGAACGGTTTTGAATCAGTTTCATTCAAGTTTGAATGAAGTACTTTTAGTGCAAATTTAGCACGAATTACCCTGTGGTGCTTTCCCACCCGGCTCATCTGGAGCAGTTTCAAAACCAGGAGCGTTTCCTTTCACGTCGGCGTGTGTGAGCACAGCCAGCGCACTCTGCGGGCCCAGATCGCTCCGAAAAGGCCTCGGCTCGCTTCCAGTCCAACCCTGGAGCGGTTCGTTTGCAGTGAGAACGCCACCAACTCAACTAACCGGATCAATATACTCACACACACACACACACACACACACACACACATATAAACCAGAGAGCTGTTGATCTCCAGAGGTACTGATGTGTCTTGATGTCGTTACAAACGTCTCTTTGGGAAAACAAAGAGCCCCGAGGTGAATCCTTCCGGTAAGATCTCTGACCAATGAAAAAACAGTTTGCTCACTCGTGGCGTTTGTGCACAGCTTTGGACCGCTGGCGAACGCTGGCGTGTGAACGCCAACAAACCAAAGGACAAATTTTATCAACAGCTTCATCGTTTTAGAGCCTGAATCGGAACAAACGAGCAAACAAGCTACATTATTTTTTTTATATAAAAAAGCAAACAATGCAGTCGCAGTCTTGCAGTGTTCTGTTAAATCACCACATTAAGTCAGGAAGGGTTTTTTTTGGAAGAACTGTGAATGAATCGGTAACACTTTACAATAAGAGTACGACAATCAACGTTAGTTAATGCCATAATAAACATGAAGTAACAGGTAATAAACATGAAGTAACAGTTAACTAACCGTTAACTAATGTGTCTAAGAATCATTTACTAATGCTGTTCATGTTATTTAAGGTTTATTGTAGATATTATTAACATTAGTAAATGCCATAATAATCATTAACTAACAGTTAATTAACCATTATGGCATTAACTAACATTAACTAATGTTAATTGTCGTACTCTTATTGTGAAGTGTTACCAACGAATCATTTCAAAGCAAACGCCTGGCTGACATCACGGCGATTCACTCGGTTTGTTTTGTTTGCCAGTTTGGCAGAATTGAGGCGTCATTTGAAGTTTCAGTTAAACTGGAGTTTCCAAACACAAATTAAATCAGTGCCACAGGTTTGATTTCTCCAGGAACGAGTGAACTGACGCTCCAAACCCTGGACAGGTCGCCGGTCCATCTCAGGGCAGACAGACAGACGAGCACATTCACACCCGGGACAGGTCAGTGTGTCCAGTTCACCTGAGCTGCATGTCTCTGGACTGTGGGAGGAAACCAGAGCTCCCAGCGGAAACCCACGCAGACACGGGAGAAAACATGCAAACTCCACACAGCTGGCCGGGAATCAAACCCAGGACCTTGGATTAACTCATAAACACAGAGTTTGGGTGTAAGTGCCATTCCCAAACGAGACCTCGGTAGGAAAAGTTAACATTCCCCCTGCATCTGCTGCTCTTCTTGCACGAGTGTCTCTTCAACTGTGGCTGACATCAAGAGAAGATTAAAAATAAAAGCACCTTATTAACTAAAATTGGCAGATAAATTGGTCAGCTTAGGGCTGCTTTTTTAATAGAGGTGTGGCACCAAGACAGAATTCCCAAGACAATTGGCAAAACTGGGTGGAGAAAGTGAGTGAGTAATGCAACCATCACTCAGTGTGTCCTTAAGCCCCAGGTTCAGCACCGGCCAACAGTGGAGGGCTGGGATTGTGATGTTAATCTGTATGAAGGTGAGTCCAGAAAACAACATGCGTGCTCCAGCCTGGTTCCATACCTGTGAATCACACGCTCAAAAAACAGTTTTGAGCGATTTTATCTGTGATTTATCGGCTGAAAAACCAACGGGGCCGACCTGCAGCGCTGTTGAGCAGGACAAACGCTGACACAATCAAACTGTGCCAGCGATTCCCCCTCCCCCACGGAAATCGGTTAGAGTGGAGGCGACGTGAGACCACAGACGGAAACGGAGTGCATCGAGTCGACAAGTCGGTTTTGATCCTGTTTCCATTTTATCGAGGAAGATGAAAACAAACACAAAAAGATGGAAATGGTATCTGTTGCGCTCACACACAGGACTTAGTTCACGACAACGTTTGATATGAAAGCTTTCACAAACGAGAGCCATTGCTCTGCATGGAGAAAGCTCAACCCCCCCGATGTCATTGCTGCTGGTGCTTCAGTACAAGCTGAGCTGTGGTTTCTCATGTCTTCACCGGCACACATCACAGCTTATGCATTTAGAAGACGGGATGAGATTTTCATTCACTGCAGCAGATAAAGATTCAGTCCAAGTTGGGTCAACCTGTCACTTCTACCTGCAGGCTCCATGTCAACTGAGGCATGTATGGTGAGGCTTTTATAGGTACATATCTTATGCATGCACCCAGGCGTGCACACACACACACACACACTCCTGTACTTCTATACACAGACTCTTGGGCTCTCAAGAGTAACTCAAGCAGGCATTTAATCCTCTTTCAGGACCTGAGGGAGAGAAGGGCCTGACATGTGAAAGCATGTGAAAACTTCTCCTCTGCAATGTTCTCTCCAGCTATCAATCAAGTCAACTTTATTTTTTGAAAGAGGTCAAACTGGCTGTGAAGAATAAATCTTGTGTTCTTTGCCAGCTTGACTGATGCCTCGTCAGTGAAAAAAAAAACAAACGTGTACATATCAAAGCTCTCCAGCCTTACAAAACAAACTTTTCTGGGCGTTTGGCTCAAGCTGTTTACTTCATGACACGCTTACATGCCAATTTGCAGAGTGGCATGGTCCCAGGTTTCCACAGCGACACGAAAAACTGAGCCGATGCCCTTGCACTGCCATGGGCGCTTTCCCACAGCTCGCAGCTCAGTGGGGATGCTCAGGCAGATGAGAGATGTTCGCTCTTTGCCAGAGGACGCTGTGCTCGTTAAACCATGAACTCTTTGTGTGATGGTAAAAATGCAAAGCAAGCAGTGATGGCATACATGTGTAGAATTATTGAGGTGTTATATCACCATGGCCAGAGGGGGTTGAAGTAAGTGAACCTTACCTCACTTCACCGCAACCACACCCTCCCCCCCACCTGTCCTCCAGGTCAGCCCAGCTGAGCTCCTATAAGAGGAGGAGACGATCCCTCACACCTCACTCTTGCCTCTCCTCTCCGGCCAGAGCAGTCAGACAGAAAACCACCTCCTCCTCTTCTTCCTCTCACTTACCATCATGGCAACTATGGTGCAGATGTCCGGAGGCTCCGTGAGGACCTCCTTAGTAGGCCGTCGCTCCGGTAGTGTGCATGGAGGCACAGGGCATATTCAAATTTCCAGGCCCCTCTATGGATCTAGAGGTGGTATTGGCTACGGTGGCGCTGGCTACGGTGGCGCTGGCTACGGTGCTGGTGCAGCTTTCGGTGGCAGTGCAGCCTTCGGTGGTGCTGGCGCTGGCGGCGGTGGCTTCGGTGGTGGAGCCTTCGGTGGCGCTGGAGGCTTCGGTGGCGGTGGCTTCGGTGGCGGTGGCTTCGGTGGCGGTGGAGCGGTGGACGAAAGCATCATCGGCAACGAGAAGTTCACCATGCAGAACCTGAACGACCGCCTGGCCGCCTACCTGGCCAAAGTGGCAGCGCTGGAGAAGGCCAACGCTGAGCTGGAGCTGAAGATCAGGCAGTTTGTGGAGAATAAGGCCGGCCCGGCCGCCAGGGACTATAGTGCCTTCTTTGTGACCATCGCAGAGCTGCAGGACAAGGTGAGGACGTGGGGCGGGATGGGTAGGAAATGGTTTGCATTGTCAGAGCCAGAGGTTTCCCTTGTGTTGTGCCGGGTCTGACGGCACAGTCTCCCCCATTTTAACCTTAGTTATAGATTTTGTAGGGAATGGCTGGTGGTTTCACAGACTGTCATGGCATCAGCAGCCAGACCACCCGACAGAAATTTCCTTCAGAGCGACAATAAATTCCCATCACCTCCAGGAGGCGCAAATCCATGGCCTACACTCCCTTTTTGGAGCAGGGCGGGTCCCGTGGCCTTTATTACTCTGCATTTCCCCCACTAATCAAGCCTTATAATGCTGCTGGTGTGAGAATTTAAAGCTTGTTTCCAGTTATTAATTGTATTTTATTCATCTGGACCGTGGAGTCAGATCACACAAAAGCTAGTGACAGTATCACGTCGGTTATGGCTGAGCCAAATGCCTCTAATACATATAATATAATTACATAAGTTGCAGGAATTGAACGTCAGAGGAACCCTGTGCACCAGTGCGAATCTGTTGGCAGCTTCACTTTATCTGATGAAATCTGAACATCGGTTAATTCGGTTAATCCTCAAGAGGGGGAGACAAAGCAGGGAAATTAGGGAAATTCCTGGTTTCAGATCTGTTGAAAGCAGGAGCTTCTGACTCGCTGAAGATGTGAGGGTCAGGCTGAATCCCAAAGAAAGGTAATGAAAGGGTGTGGCGTGCTGCAGTGCTAACCCTAACCCTAACCCTAACCCTAAGCTGAAGAGATCACAATTAACAGATTAAGCATCAGTCATGAGAGAGGTGACCTGGTATCACCTCGATTTGATTGAAGTGCGAGTCACTGAGTTTTGAATGAAGGAAAGGGATGAAAATGAATGCGCTCTCTGGACGAAGGGTCGCGTGATGTTAATGTCGTTTTTGTGTGGCCGCACGTTCAGATCAGAGACGCCGTGGTCGCCAGAGGAACAGTCATGCTCAGCATCGACAACGTCAAGTTGGCACAGGACGACTTCAGAGTCAAGTAAGCAGCATCTTTCTTGATTTTTTTAATCTTTGTTTTTACTTCTTTGTTTCTTTCTTTCTAGAACGTTCTACGTCATCACCAAATTTTAACCTTTTCAGACAGAACAGAATAGAACAGGCAACACCTCAATGCACACACACACACACACACACACACACACACACACACACACACACACACAGTATGTATATAGTTCAGTACTGTGTGTGAAGGGAAAAACAGATTGTAGATGAGCATGTGGAACAAGTAAATATTTCATTAACTTTTGTGTGCATGTGTGTGTGTGCGTGTGTGTGTGTGTGTAATTGTAATTAATAATGTAATGAGCACCTCGGTCCATGAAGCAACGTGACATAAATTTATACAAATAGATCTTTGTCAGTTCATTGTCAGTGTGTCAGGCCAGCAGGAGCATCACGCCCTCTGCTGGCTGATTAGAAAAATGCAGGAGGAGATACATAAAAAAGTAGAGCCACCCAAATCCAGACTCCTGGATACAGAATCCTGCAGCTTTTATACAAACATTTATACGCCAGAAAAACAGTAATGCACTGACCAGCTGATAACTGTCACAGCGATGTTAAAGGTCAGTGACCCTCACACACCCGCCCCGCCCCCTCACCTGTGTGCAGGTACGAGAACGAGCTGGGCATGCGTCAGTCGGTGGAGGCCGACATCGCCGGGCTCAAAGCTCTGATGTCAGACCTGGCCATGGCCAAGACGGACCTGGAGATGCAGCTGGACAGCCTGACGGAGGAGATGGCCTACATGAAGAAGAACCACGAGGAGGTCGGTCGGTCGGTGCCTTGCTTAGCGGGACTTCAGCAGTGAATGTTGGAGCAGAGAGGGCAGGGAGAGCATTTTAATGTACTAAACTAAACTATGCAAACTCAATTATTCCCTCAAAGGGGGGAAATGATGACTGACAGTCATTTACACGGCTGACGGATCCTAAAAACAAAACCAAAGAAGACCAAACACACCAAAACCAAATTCAGAATTAAATCAGGGAACTGTCCGAGCCTCAAGACGCTGATTTAAAAGCAGTTTGTCTTTACGCCGAGAAAAATCCACTAAACAGATAATTACTTACTTTAATGGGGTGCAATACCTAAGGGATAATGCAAGATTATCACTAACCGGACTGTCTATGGTGCATTAAGCAATTACAGCCATTACAAAATGCATAACAGGTAGGAGTTCAGTGCCTTGCTCAAGGACACATAAGCAGGTTGCACTGGTTCGAACCCTGTCATGTGCATTCTGGCCCGTCCCGTTCGCGGGACAGTCAGCGCCGGGGCCGCCGGGCTCACCGCAGTCTCCTTCCCCCTGCAGGACCTGCTGTCCACACGCAGCCAGATGACCGGCCAGGTGAACGTGGAGGTGGACGCCGCTCCTCAGGTGGACCTCAGCGGGGTCATGGAGGAGATGAGGGAGCACTACGAGACTCTCGCCGCCAAGAACCGCAAGGAGCTGGAGGTCTGGTTCCAGGAAAAGGTAATGAGCGTGATGCGATTTCCTGATGTGAGTTTTCTGAGCTTCTCTTTTCTTTATCCTCAGTCACGGTGGCAAGTCAAGTCATTCAAAAAAACATGAACACCACAAATATAAAACACATCACTTCCATGGAAAGGCTTTCATGAACCACAGTTTGGATCAGAGAGTGGCAAAACACACATTTATTTAAACAAAAATATGGATTATTAGAGTTTGTTTGTGCAGATTTCTGTGGCAGCGGCTTCATGCCACATCACAGTGGTCATCAGGATGAACATGACAGAAAAATAAAACCTTCAATGACAAAACACGTTTGATTCATCCGCCCCACTCTGACCTTCTCCACCTCCGGGCTTATCCTCTCCTTCATGTCTTCTCCTCTCGTCTCTTTTTCTTTCCTTTTGGCCCCCTCTCCTCTGCGTCTCCGCCTCGCCGCTCCTCTCCTCCTCCCAGAGCGAGGCCCTCACCAAGGAGGTGGCGACCAGCGAGATGACCCTGCAAACGACGACCACGGAGGTGAAGGACACCAAGAGTCAGCTGCAGGCGCTGGAGATCGAGCTGCAGTCCCAGCTGAGCATGGTAAAGCCACCGTGTCCAACAATAATTCATGCCTCTGATGATCGCTGACGACAGGCCTCAGATCCTCCAGCAGGTCCAGTCACTGGAGAATTCTCACTTTATTAATAATTTATATTACAAGCAGGTTAGAAACAAAGAGCTGGCTTAAAAGGCTTGCTGGGGTGTGTCTGTTCATCCATTAGGCAATGCCCAGTTTTGTTTTGTTTTTTTGTTTTTTTTAACGCAATTACATAAACAATATTGATTATTTTGCAGTGGTTCACATGAATAAATGATTTTAGCGTACCATTTTTAATGCTTCGGCATATGTCTGCATAGATGTTTGCTGAACTTGATCCACAATGTCCACCACGCCCCGGCCCAAGCTGATCACACAGCTGAGTCAGCAAATTTAGCTTTCTAGTCCCTATTAAAATAGTGCAAGCAGAACATTTCCAATTTAAATTTAATTACATTTCAAAGTATATTGCTATAAAAATGATTTTTTTTTTATGATTGAATGATTTTCTGATTAAAAGTAGCTATATAAGCACAACAATGCAGTAAGCCAGATTTAATTTTTCATTTTGTTTTTTTGTTTTTTTAAATTGTGGATGACATTTTAGACATCAAAATCATAAAGTTTCACTTTCACTAACACATACGTTAAGTGACATTAGGCAACATTAGGAATATTTTTATCTATTTATTTGTTTGTTTTGGCTATCAGGGACAGTGCACATTAATCAATATTTCAATAAATGTGCTAAATTACAAGGCGGCTACTTTCCGCAAGATATAAGATTTGCCTTTTCTCCATAAAACCATGTTAGTGGCTTTTACTATATTGTCTATTTATGTATTTTAAATGGAAAAAATATCAATACTAGTGCTTCAGGGTTATTTCTGTGACTATTTCAGTGATTTTTAGCTGCAGGGTCCGATCCTCCACCAAATCACAGGCAGTGCTAATTTCACCAGACTCACAGGTCGAGAGCTCGGCCACATTTTTCGTTAAAAATTGATCTCTCCCACTCAGCTGTCAGTGTTAGAGCTGCTGCACGTTCTGGTTTCCTCCCTGCTGAGGTGAGCGCTGACCAGCCCGTCTGTCTCCCTGCAGAAAGCCTCTCTGGAAGCTTCCCTGGCTGACGTGCAGAGCCGCTACGGCATGCAGCTCAACGCCTACCAGATGCAGGTGAGCCGCGCCGATACTGATGCTGCTGAGTGATGACCATGCTGAAGAGGAGGAGAGAATTACACACACAGATACACACACAAAACCAAACTGGGAGCGGTTCAGCCACGGCCTCCTGTTTCCAGTTAGGGCCGCTGCAGTGCACAGACATTAAGAGCTTT
This sequence comes from Myripristis jacobus, assembly GCA_900302555.1. NCBI lineage: Eukaryota > Metazoa > Chordata > Actinopteri > Holocentriformes > Holocentridae > Myripristis > Myripristis jacobus. Next base: position 14,372 of record OMLB01064196.1, on the reverse strand, counting down.
TTTCTATTATTATTATTATTGATTGGTTAGGGATTTGATCAGCATGCAGACTGGTGGCATTACAGCGATGTAATCAGTCTGCATAATGATAATGATAAATACATGGCACTTTACGTTGAAGTGCTGCATTCATTAAAATCAGTGCTTTCAGCCAGATTTGGAAACCATATTGTACTCAATATGTCAAAAAAGCAGCAGCTCAGCGACCAACTGTGTCCTCGACCCCGCAGGTGACCAGCATGGAGGAGCAGCTGGTGCAGCTGAGGGCCGACCTGGAGCGGCAGGGCCAAGAGTACCAGATGCTGCTGGACATCAAGACCAGGCTGGAGATGGAGATCTCCGAGTACAGGAGGCTGCTGGACGGAGAGGCGAGCAGCAGGTAGGAGACTCATATCACTTCCATGAAGGTTTCAACAGAAACTGCTAGATAACCCAGTTTGAAATCAAGAAAAAAGGTGAGTCTGCCTATAAACAGCAGGGCTGGTATATAATGGTATGTGTACGTACGTATGTGTATTGTTGAATCCTCCTCTAGTTTGTGTCTGTAAAGTTTCATGAGGCTGTGATTCTCCTAGAGGTCACTATTGGTCATTTTATACAGTGACATCAAGTTTGACAAAATGCTCTGCCTGCAGTGAAATGGCTGCTATGGGGGCCAACATCATCACACAGGAATCAAATGTGGCTCATTGAATCCACAAGAGTCTCAGCTTTCCAGTCAAAGTCAACTGATGCAACTCCAAGACTGTTTAGGCCCCAGTCTGCACACACACACCAGTTTAAACTGCATGGGATTTGCAGAAGGTGGGCAAAGGGGAGAGGTCAGAGGTCAAGGGACTTTTCTGGAAACAGACATCCCACTTTCCCTCGCCAAAATTTAGCCCTTTTCGGATAGTTTTCAGTAATAAAAACAAAAAACAATCAATTAAAAAAATCATTTAAAAAAATCCCAGTATTTAAGTGAATTGATTTTTTCTGTCTCTAATAAACAGGCACATGATGATCTATCAATTCAATATATCCTGATGCAAAAATGTGACAATACGCATCCTGTGGCAGAAAAAGTGAATTGTGGTATCAGCCACATTTTACACAGCTTTTCCACAAGCTCTACATCCAAATTACATAATCTGCCCTTTGACAACTTTAATAAAATAGTTTACGTTCTACAAAAGCAAACGCCTTTGCTAGAAAGGTTTGCTTTGCGGCTGAGAAACATTTTCTCAGTCGTTCAAATGCTGTTGATCACACTGACGTGATTAAATTTAACTTTTAATCTCGTATCACGTTTTGAATCGCACTGAGAGATGAGGACATCATCTCATCTACCTCTAAAAGAGCTCGTTTGCAAGCAAAGGCCTTAAGATAACTGGCATTTTTTATGCCAGGAAGGGGGATGTTTAGGCTGAAGTGCCCAGCAGCAGCATTAGTGCTTATATTTTCATAACGGGGGAGCCGCGGCGGGAGAGGAAGCGCAAACCGCGGCCGTGTTGAGGCCTCACTCGACCCAAATCTTCAAAAGACACTGACATCAGTGGGAGGATCGCTCGGCTCTTCTGTTCCTAATTAAGTTGTCCTACTTGGGATGCGAGGTTACTGCTGCACAGTGTGAGCAACTTCAAAGAAAAAAATGGACCGCACGCATGAAATCATTTCTCACTGATCAATGTGAGCTCATCTACAGATCAAAATGACTAAAATCATATCTAGGTAAACAAGAATACTTTTTTTTTTCATGAACTCTAATCCAGGTGGTAAACCAAAAACAAAAGAGGGCTGTGAAGTAAAAGTTCATTGTTGCCCCTGTATGTTTGGTATTTGTGAATGGACTACATAACCATCAATAAACTTCACCTTTCATCTTCTACATAATGAGCGATATAAAGTTCAGTAGTAGTGTCAGAAATCAGCATAATCCACGATGATGACCCGTCCTACGCAGCTCCTGGTCAGCTCTAAAATCTGGTTACTGAATTTGGGGATTTCCCAGCCACTGTGGGTCAGGGGCCAAAAATAAACCCAATTATTTCCTGCCTTGTGCACGACATATGATCTGTGCCTCTCTGTCCTTCCTCCCCCAGCTTCACGGGCTCCTCAAGCACCATGGTAGGCAGCGGCGGCGGCGGCGGCTCCACCACCACCACCACCACAACCACGGTGGTGAAAAAGGTGATCGAGGAGTCGTCTATCGAGAGCTGAGCCAATCGACGGCCTCGCGGGGATGATCCGACCAATCACACGTCTGTCTGACCATGGCTGGAGTCAAATCTCAACCAATCGTCTTACTTCTCCTGATGAAAAGCCTTTCTCTTCATCAAGCCACACACCTTTATCTTCCCTTTGGCCTTTTTCTTCTACTTTAAAGTCACAAACATGCAGTAAAACCAAGAAGATGGTAGATTTCTGAGGGGAAAACTCTTCTAACTTCTAATTCTTGTCATCGTGGTTGGGGACCTCTCCATCGTTGTGCCAACCAACCTCTGACCTGTCTGGTGGTTTAAAAAATAAAATTAAATAAAAAAAACAAGACGAAAGTGAAGTGTCATTTTTTGGGGGGGAATATAATACAAGAAAAGTTCTTGTCCTGGTTGTGTCAAGTGTCTTTTCACCTCACACGTTCTTTGACCTTTTCTCCACTTCAGCTTCACTCCACACACTGTGTCAGCGTCAGAGAGAAAAGGTAGATTCCCTCTCGTGGTTTCATTTGCTTCAGGTACATTTTCTATTTCAGAACGGCATCCTAATCTTCAAGAACAATCGCTAACTTCCTGTTAAAAAAAACATTTCGGTACTTTTGCTTTGACATCTGAGAGTGGAGAGAACCAGTGCAGGTGGAAGTGACATGTAGTGAGATTTGATGGTGAGGTGGCTCGGTCTTGGTGGATCCCTCATCCGACCACAGAGCTGCAAGCGACAGAAACGACACCCCTGAATGAACCCCGATCACTTCCTTCAGTGAATCCGAGTCGGCTGACGCACAGGTCAGTTTCCACGAGACGAGTCAACAGGAAAACAACAAAAACAGGGAATGCCATTAGTTTCTTTAATAATTCTTTTTCCAGTACATGATGTTGTTTTATTTTTTTGTTTTCTCTTGCTTGTTTTTTGT
>OMLB01064193.1:46648-76029 GCA_900302555.1 Myripristis jacobus | reverse complement strand
AACATTGCATATTTTCCCATAAGACAACCATGACATATGCATGGACCATGCATGGCATATATCTGTACATATATTTCCAATACATGTTCCCATATAATTGGAAAGTCATAGATCATGTATGTTTAAATATATGTACCCAGTATTCATCACATATAAATCTAAATACAATATGGAGGATATTTATGAATATAAAATAACATATATTACGGGATATAAACACATATATTCATATGCAATATATTGCAATATCTGAAATGCGCAATTACTTGTATTATTCCATATAATACCTTACAAATACCTTACAAATGTTTCACCAATATATTATTCCATGTATTGCTGACATTTTCAAATATAAAATATATTTCAATATATTGTAAATCCATATATTAAATGAAATATATTCTAAAATATTACCATATATTTCATTTAATATATTGGTAAATATATTTTCTTTCCATAAGGGAAGGTGGCAGCCAACTCGAGAGCTGTGTTGCGATACCAACCATAACTTTATCACAGAGAGACGTTTGAATATATCAGCCCCTTCTGCATGGACGCTACAACAGAAAAGTGACAGGGCATTAAAGCAGAAAAATCTCCGTACTAACGTATGCAACCCGGGGCCAAGACCTATTTAGTGCAACTTCAGAATGGATTTTAGCAGCCAAAGCGGAGACACAAAAAGCTGGCCCATTTCCAATTAAACATCGCTAATGAAAGTTCTGAAACTATAAATGAGAGCCGCATGAAAAGGGACAAAGTGAAATAAATTGTTTAGGGACATGATGTCTAACTCGTTAGAAATATTGCATTTAATTTGTAACCTGACCCTGTAATACAGTTAACAATTTATGAGTGGAAAAAAGTCCCAGTTCCAATCTGTATTTTATTAAAAAAAAAAAAAAAAAAAAAAACAAAACTTACAAAAAAAGGAAAAATCTAAAAGAGGTCATTGTACTTTTCCGTCATTTCTGCACATGAGATAAACACCCCGTATCATAGGACACATGCCACAAGACAAATCAAAGGATATAGAAAAAGTGCAACAAAAAAAAAATCCACTGCAGCGTTTAAACAGGTTTTATGCGGCTGTGGTCAGGAGCAATGTTCATCATACTGGTGGAGGTAATATTATTTTAGGAGACTCAGTGAAAGACCAATATCGTAAAACTGACACAGTCGAACTCCAGCAGCTGTTGTGATATACTAAGTTTTTCCGCCGGTGCAAAGTGCTACTTGAAGGCTTGAAATAGAAAGATTCCCGTCCTGCTCTGCAGCACACGGATGCACCACGCTTACGTAAATCATCTTGCCCTGACTTTCCTCCGCAGGTATTTGTCAAATGTGACTCACATTTCCATAAGAGCATGCATCAAGCCAGCATGTGCAAAGAGAGCCTCGCCGTCATCATTGCACATCAGTGTCATTTTCCTCGCGAGCCTCAAAAATCTCCCACCGAAACGCACTGCTGCAAACATGTTGAACGCGACCTAAAAGTCTTTGTTTGGAAGATTTTGACAGTCGCATTGTTTACATCGGTGTGCTATATTCGGCCCTCATGGTGTGCTGGAAGACGCAGAAAAAGAAGACGGGGACGCGCTTTTCCTTTCTGCCTTACAGTGCCACCAATGTTGTGGCCTTCTCCATCATCACACTCGGTGTTTCCCACAGGCTGACAGTGCAGATTGTCAGAGTTTATGTACTGTATTGCCTTTACACAGAGGAACAGCCGCAGCACTATGTGTACTGGAAACTAACTGCCTATTTGTTACCAGGGAATTATAATAATAACTCTCCATCTGAATGTCGGGCAGTTTAAACATCTCCAGTGCATTTAAAAAAAAAAAAAAAAGTGTCCAAACTGGCAGCAATTTGCTCTCAGTTTGCAGCAAATTCGAATTTTAAGTTGGTGTTGGTTTTGCAGGTTTACACGGCATTGCTCGCTGATGGATATAATGCTAGGAGAGAGACTGAATCGCACTTTGGGACAGGTGTGGGTAAGAGAAAATGCACAGGAAAGACCTCTTCACAGATCGGAGCAGTAATAAGAACGGCTCGACCACGACTGGGGACCTTCACAGGTGCGATCGCAGCACCTTGGACCGCAGAACTTGAATGCCGTAGAGCGGTCACTGCTCTGTTTGCGGCGGTCATCTGGCTGCTACGGAATGAAGCGGTGATTATATCTCTATGCTTTCAGAACAAGTCAGTCACACTTGCTTAAGAACGGTTAAAGACCTCATGAAATGGACTCTTACTTTCTTGATTTGATGTGTTTCCAACAGGATCTCAGTTTGGGAGAGAAACTATTTTATTTGAAGGTGATAAGGTGCATGAAAGAGGATGTTTAAAAAATTGTGAAGGTTTTATGGTGCAGGATGATGTCACTGTTTAAGATGCTCTGTTTCACGGGGAGCAGAGGTCATGTTAGGTCATTTCATGGAAGCTATAGCCTGAAAGCAGGAATTACCACTATTTACTACGACTATCACTGCATTTCAATGCGTGTGCTGGTGTGTTAGGTGAGATTAGCATAACATTAACAAGACTGTGCCGCTCCTACTGTCATCTCCAGACAGCATTTGCAAACTAGCAAACCGAGCTGATCATCCAACAGACCTTTTAATTAATATAACTCCTTAAAATACTAGGAGCTGTCATAACTGAGTTGAGAGTTGGAAGTTATCCTGGTGCAATAATGATGATGCTGTTCCAATCATCCTGACCATCCTGTTGATTTGAATGGGAAAGACCGTTCTACTCCATTTGATTTCTTTGATCTGGAAGTTTTAAGTTACCTTTTCATGTTATTAAATTACCTTTTTTTCATTTCTTTATGTGATTTGTTTAGGTTTACACTGCCTGATTTTTACAAGTAAACCAGAGCTTGTAAACCAAAGTCACACGGACCAAAAAACAGATTATTTATCGCATTACATGTTGTAACCTACCATCCAGTGATGTTAGAGATATTTGCAGCGGGATGAGTCAAAACAAATCCAGCTGTGTACCATGTAACTTCAGCTAAGTATGATGGACTTTTCTGGACTGTTTGCACAAACGTCGAGGGATGTCGGCACACAGCCCTGCGTTTTCAGGCGTCTCGCTGCACTTTCAGGAGCAAAAACCACTCCAAACACAGTTGGCATGACTGCACACCCATACTTAGACCCTCCTGTCTTCCCTCTTTGTCTCAGGATGGCTTCCTGAGTTCAGCGGCCGGCTGCGGGAAACTCGGTCCATTGTGTTGATTTTGCTGAGTTTGCGAGAGCCTCAGGTAGAGACGTCTCTCTGTTATGAGCGCAGCGGCTCAATGCATCACCTTAATCACTATTGCCTCACACTTCAGCCGCATGAAATCTTCGCCAGGCCTGACAGCAACAGGATCCGCACGCGGCCAACGCTTCCTCCATCACCATTACCAAGAGAGACCAAAGAAAGTGCTTACCTAGGAGGAGAGAGAGACACACACACACACACACAGAGAGAGAGAGAGGGGGTTATTCAAACAGCAGTATTATGTTACACTCGGCGAGCTCACAGGCTCTTTGCTTTTTAGCATTATCAAATCACTCTCACAGATGCAGGAGTGCTGTAACTGATGTTTTTACATTACTGAACAAAAGGCAGCACATGAGTAAACAAAACATTGCTCTTATTCCAAGGGCATCTCTGTTTGTTTTTCCCGGGGCAACAGGAAGAGAAGGGAATTTATTTATTTATTTACTTTCAATTTTAATGATGACTTTCCTTATTCGGCCATTACTAAGTGCGAAATTAGGTGTAATGTTGTGATATGATCGACATGGGTTCTCCACAAAATATTAGCACTCAAAATTGAAAGAATTAAAGGGACATTTCACACGTCTTATGTTTTTAAAAGGATGTTTAACCCGGTCTTCATCGTCCAGAAAGATTTGAGAGCTCCTAACCCTCTGTGTGTCGTCCTAACAGCCTTTACTGTGAAAGAAACTTTCAGTCACCGGCAAACCAACAGGCCTCTTTCAACATGGTCGGGTTCTTTTGTTTCATGATGTTTTCTACACCCAGTGATGACAATGAACCCCAGCTTTGATTCATAAATCTCGTCATGTTTGCACTCCACTGAGCCAAAGAAGAACACCAAAATGGGAAAGTTTTGTGACTTGAAGGTTCTTTGAAGCTTCAAAAGTGAAATATTTCAAAATCCTCGCCAAAACCTGACGGATCTGCAGTGCTTTGCCTTCAAGGAAATATTCAAGACAAAGTCGCGCTCGTCTGTGTGGCCTTCCTGTTCAGCGCACGGAGGTAAAGCGGTTATTGTGAAAACTTTATCCAAAGACAGAGAGGACGCCAAGGCTATCAGCCATGCTACCTGGTACAGTTGGAGGAGAACGAAAGACTTAATTTTATTTTTTTCATTTTGTCCTGTCCCAACATTACCAGTTTCTTTGGCAGATTCCTACATCCCGTCCCTGTTTCCCAATTGTTCATATTTTGCAAGCCCACCCAAGTACAATCGAGAACTGGATCTGAGTAGGAACCGGGTTACTGTTAAGAAACAAGACTTCTGATTCTGTTTATGACTCCTGTAACAAATTTGGACCTAGAGTCTTCCCGTAGACGCCATCGCCATCACACAAGGACATGCACTTGTGCGATGTATGTGTGCAACAATGGACTCTCCTTCATTTAGATAGGGAATATACATGACGAGTGTAGTGCTGTTAAAAATGACTTAGATGCCACGATATAGAATTCTTTTTATACGATACTATAACTCACTGTAGTCATGTGATTTGTTCATGTGATTTATTTTCCAGAGAGAGGACCAAAGCACTAAACTGGTTTTGCTTTCAACTCAGTTTTATTTCTTCTTATACTCAAATTTTTTTTTTTGATCAAAATTTTAGTTTCATTTTCAATTTCAATGTTGAATATTGAATATCAATGAATATATATGAATGAATATAATTAATGAATATTATGAATATAATGAATATTATATTCATACAGAGGCACAGGGAGGTAAAATAACAAACAACAAACAAGACAAAAAGAGGAATAATAATAATAATACAAATAATTAATTAAAAAAAAAGCAAAGGCACTGAGAAACAATTTAAGAACACAAGGTAGAGAATTAGGAATAAAGCTAATCAATAATTAATTGGGGTGGTTAAAAAAAAAGAAAGAAAAAAAAGGGACACAAAAATAGTGCCTCCTTTCCATTTATTCAGACAATTATCAGTTTATAATCAGGAATTATTCTCAATCAAAAATCGATTTTAAATCAAATTGGACGCCCAGTAATTGGAATTAAGTCATGAGAGTCGCACACCCCTAACAAATAATGTTACTAATGATAAACTTAAAATATAAAAAGTACATAGAATTCCTTGTGATTGTTAAAAGCAAAGCTTGACTGCATCGCCCAAGCCGACAGCATAAGAGCAGGGCCTGTGACACTGAGCGACAAGCAATACATGAAATATGGATGAAGAAGAAGACGACGTTATTGTAAAACTCGTTGATTCTTTGAATACTCTTAATGGCATTAACACTCAAATAACATGAAAAGAACCAGAATCAGCGATTGTTAAGAACCGGAATCGGTAAGCAGAATCTCAATCAGAAAGAATCCAATCTAAATGATAACCCAGGCCTACCCACAATTCACTGCACCTCCAGTGTGGCCCTGCTCCGGCGGCGGCGCTGCTGTAAGCCACGCTGCGTCTGCACCCACATGAACCACTAAGGTTTGAAATATGGCCCGCAGCTCTTGCTGAGGAGGTAATCCATTCGTGATTAACTGTGTACTTGCTTCACTGAAGTTCCAGTAATCAAACCGGAGCATAACAGTCCACTAATTTTGGTGCAGAGAGGAGCTAATATTGGCTTTATTGGCTTATGCTCGAGTGAGAGAGAGTTTAGTGCCTGAAAATATGAGTTAGCTGCCAACCTGTGGGAAACACTGCGCCTCGAGTGATGTTGATTTTGAGTCCTGATGAATATCCCGCTGCAATTTGGAGGGTCTTACTAACTGTCTTTGAAATCCTTATCATGTTAAGTCAATATTAATCAACAGTGGGGAAAAAATTCAGGCTATTTACATCTGACCGAGCTTTATCTATATGAGTGGCAAAAAGAAACAAAAAAAAATCTACCATGGGAATATTGAATTCCTCCAGCTGGCATGGGAGTAATAAAGAAAGGCAGCTTAAATTGCCCGAGTGGGCTACTAATGCAGAGAGTGATGGGACTGGGGCAAGATGTTTTAGTCAGTCGATGAATGGAGAGGCTTTATTACTGGGCTTCATTTATTCCAAAGGCTCCACACTCTTTTCTTGAATCAAGATTGATGGAAAGGTAGGCATCGTTGGGCTTGAAGCCCATCGAGCAGGGCGGAGGGAGAAAATCTGAGCATGACTAAAGAGTTGAGTGATGTCTGCTCAAAGGAATACTGAAAAGGTTAGAAAACAAGCCACTCCTCTTGAACCGTCTCAGCCGTATTTGTTTTTCTCCAAAGAAAAAGCTGCATGTGTTGCCTTGGGCAAAGTTTTAAATCAGCGAAGGGTCGTAGCTCCTGGGATGCATTCCATTTTGCAGCTTTTCCCAAGAATCATGGGAAAAGATAGAGGGCAGCCTGAGTGAATTAACCCACTAACAGAACAGCCTTAGGTTTTGCAAATGTGCTGCAGGAGGGTGATGCTGTAATGTTGACAGGGTTACCTTTCGCCGCCTGGCCCCCCCCCAGAGCGCCCGACGTGGCAAAATGTAATGAAAAAACAAAGACCAGACCAGAGGCCAGCCTCACGGGTCACACGCAACACGGAGCGCAAACTCAAGCCCGAATATGCATTTCCATGTCAGACGCATTTTTTTCCTCCAGGAAAATCCATGTAGTTTTCTCATCCCTGTCTTTAAAACCTGGACATTTTTATGAGCACCTTTCTCTCTGCATCGACTGCTGTCCAACCTCACTCATTATTTTATTATACATTATTATTTTCATTTTCCTTATACAGTAAATTTATCAAACCATTGATTGCCTTGTCCACTGAATTTTATACATAAACACATATACATACATGTGCTAAATGGTAAAAAGTATGAAGTAAGATAACATTACATATGGATTTAATTGTGCAAAAGCTATAAGATGCCCTGTGTGACGTCATAACTGTGTAATGGGACATCACAGGTGGTGAACCCATAAACCATTAGCGGTTTGATTTTTAAAATGACACTGATCACTTATTTTTGAATTATTTTGAAGGCATTAGGAAAAATTGTATTCATTCGTCTTGCGCACGCTGTATTTTGTGATCCAGATGCAGTTTTACATTTGAAAGCCTTTGATTTAGTTTTAGTCTTTGACTTTTGACTGAGATGCATTTCAGTTTTAGTCACTTTCTAGTCATTAAAATTTTGTTAGTTTTTCTAGTTTTAGCCAAAATAAAACTAGTCCATGAAAACTACAGTGGTTTTAGTCAAGTTTTTCTCCAATTCTGCTTAATAATTTTCTTATTTTTCCACCAATAATCTTCTTTAAATTATTTGTTAGTGACCTCTGAACACAGATTGTACTCCAAAAAGCTACACAGACGTATATGTTTGGGTAATGTTCAGATATTTTTAGCTAGATGTGTCTTCCAGTTCGATCTGTACGATCCGGTAGTTTCCATCAACAAAGCTTCATTTTTGTTTCACATTTTTATGAATTCTTTTTGCCGTAGTTTTAGTGAACAATACAAACACTGTCTGGATCTCTCAAAGGCTAACGAACTAGCGCCAGGTGACAACAGGACTTCTGGGGCTTAATTTAAGGTGGGAGGGCTGTTAGGACAGATGGACAGGTGACAAGAGGGGAGGGTGAGGGGGAAAGGAAGAGAGAGAGAGGGGAGGGAAACAAGGGGAGGAGGGAGGCAGGGAGGAGTGGCAGCGTGAGAGGAGAGGGAGGGATGTGTGGATGAGGAAGTGGGGAAGAAACGATAAGGGGATGAGAGGATGGAAGTGTCACACGGAGGCTTGACGTGGCGGAAAGACGGGGAGATCAGAGCTGTCAGGGAAACAGGAAAACTAACAGCAGCGAGGTGAAGTATCCCGAGCTGAACTAATAAACTGAATTAGTTAAAATCCAGTTCAAATCTGAGTGCATTCTGATGTCCTTATACTTATTGTTCCCTGAAACAATCTTAGAAGGATTTGGACGGCAGAGCACTCGGCCTGGCCGGACCAGACAGGAGGCCTGCCAATTAATGATCACTTCCATCTGCCCTGTCCACTGCCTACGCCTTACTGTACGCTCCCCGCAAAGCAGGGCCACTTCAACGGCAAATATAATATTTGCAGGAGAGGAACCTGGAAAGAAAGACAGGCATGAGATTTATTTCTGAATTGTAAGCAAGCCATGAAATAGGACTAAACCCTTCCCGACAACAGCAAATGGCTGTCCAAATGTTAATTTGCCGAACAGCCTGCAGATGATGCAGAACATGGCTTTCACCTTCTCCTGCCATACATAATTCATGCTATTGACTGGTGAGGCAATGCCACTTTCATGCACTGGGCTCACAAAGTGGTGCCACTTTCACACACTAAGGCAAGCCAATGAATCCAAACCAACTGTGCAGTAACGCTTAGCACACAATTGAGGTTGGCGTGAAATGTCCACACAAGATACAGGCGCGCTCGCGTTTCTGATACTGGCACAGACACCCCCGTACTGGTTTGCAGAGACACGTGCGCACATGTCATAATAACAGCATCCAAACAGGATCCATGCGGCGCAAGCCACACGTCAAGATTAAGGGGGGAAAAAAAAGGAAAAAAAAAAAAAAAAAGAAAGAAATCCGTTGCGCTCTTGCTTACAGAATTTGTAATTGCCAAGCATGACAGGTCATACAATACAGTATGTACACGAGAACACATAACAGGAGACTGCCTTTGTCTAGAACAAATTATTCATGGTCTGATGCATCAGTCCCATAGGGAACATTAAATATAAATTTGTGTGTGCTGCTCAGTCTGACCCACTTTGGAGGATCCAGCAACTGCTGCCACAGAAGCGGCTTTTGGCTCCTCCTCAGGACCAAAAGGATTGCTGCCACTACAAAGCCCCCCTTTGATTAACCCTGCTGCCAAAAGGCGACTGCCATACCACTACTGCATTTCTCTGTTTGCAGCAAGAATGTCAGCTAAACATTGAGAAACACAGGGAGAATGTGTAGCCGCCGAAGAGTACAAAGTGCGGACACCAGTGCACATAAAAGACGAGGGCTGCGCTGCGACACAGATTTGCTGTATTAAACACATTCCCTGGTTCTCCTCTGAACAGATGGTCACCATCACAGGAGTGAAATTTAGCTCTATGTTGTGAGGAGGAGTGATAGGTCTTGGAAACGATGCCCATTGTAAACATTTGCAATCCCGTGCTTGGGAGCCAAGGCACAAATTAATATTTAATCTAGTGGCATGATAATATGACACATTTGAGATTTGTTGGAGAGCAGGGCCTTCTGTGAACGGTCGGCTGGTTATTTTTAATATTCTGCTTGTAAGCGTCAGTAACTGAGTTGTTTCATGCAAATAGCCTGAGAATAGTGCCAAGAGATGAAAAGGTCTGGGCAACATGACAGAAGACTTTGACAAGATAAATTGTTGATGTTTAACAATGGCACTACTTTTAAAGTTGAGCTCTCATCCAATTAAAAAAAAAAAAAAAAAAAAAGTCTTGACATGCTTTTCCGGGCATGTGTAGGATTATGCAACGGCCTTTAGCTTCTTCAGCTGTGCCTGTCTCATCAGTGGGTTTGTTATTACAGATGCACGCTGTATGGTCAAGCTTTGTTTAAACCCACACAACTTTATTTTCAATTCTAGTTGAGATGGCAAGCCCTCCAAACATCCCCGAAATGTCCGAAATGTGTATAAAACGATGCACAAGCCAACTTTTTAATTTGTATTTGATGCAATGCTGCAGCCATTAAAAACAACAGCATCCCGGCTTTGAATATTATATAGGCGCTGCGACCAGAAAATACACAATATGGATGTGACGCTTTCATACGGCATGTCCTTTCTAACTTCGGAGCTACTTAAGGGGAAATTTAAGGGAATGTCAGAGTTTGAGGGGTTAAACCTCATTGATGTTTCAGGCCGACAAGCCTGTACTCGTGCTCTCTCATCAAAGTGCAACCACGACGTAGGTCAGTAAAAGCAGGGAAGCAGGGGCGCCTTATTATCCTATTGTCCCTCGTCTTTGAACTCCTGAAATAAGCCATTCATATAACTGCTTTGATAAGAGGATGAAGAGGATGAGGAGGACTGGAGTACCGCTTGGCTTCACATCGGGAGAGCTTGTTACGAACATCTCAAAGAAGCGAAACGTCTGTCAAACAAGTCTGCATAAAGGGCAAGCTGCCTCGGTGTCGTCCCACAGTGGCTGACGCTGAAGAGTCTTGGGTGAGGGGCTTTGTAGGCAGCCGGTTTAAGTTTTAATTTGCATGGCACTCTAAAAGGTCAGCGTCCTCTGATGGGGAAGACAGCGCCGTTTTAAGGACCACACCAGTGATTTTGAATGTTTGGTTTTGCACTAAAGCTTTCACAACAGACAATCGAAATTCCTCGACTTTCAAATATGATTTTTTGATTGAAACAGCTGCAAACAAAGTCACCAACATTCATAAATAAATAATTTTTAAAAAAAGGAAGCTAATGGATGGATAAAAAGTAGGAAAACTTCCAATTTGAGTTTTTAAATGACACTCCTTGCTTTGGGAAAAGCTTAGATATTACACTAAACATTTAAAATCACAAAACTGGCGATTCCATCTCTTATTTGATTCCATAACTTGAACAAGAACATTAAACTTTCCAGTGATTTCACCTCAGTGCCATTTGCTGAAGAAGCATGAAACCCCCAGTAGATTTTCTTCTGGCCTTCTTCTGACTCTGGAAGTGGCCTTTAAGAGGAAGAGGCCTTTCCCTGAGTGAGGCGTGAATCAGCCATATTTCGGGACAAGGTTAATCACGACGTGTCCACGTCGTTCTTGGACGAGCCTCGTGCAGGATGATGACACAGCGGCAGCCACTGAGGGAACACGACCAGGCGATAACACCATAAACCATCTTCTTGAGGGACAACTTGTTAATTGAAAGGCTCATTAAAGCAAAAGCTACTTAAATTATTAATTGGTCGTGTCAGAGTTGTCCTTTCTTGAGTCAAATGTAATTTCTTTACAGCGCCCGCCATGACATTTTGGGAATTGCCTTATCTGCTCTTCCAGTTCGACCCCTCAGGAGAACTTTAAGATCGTTCACCTGACACCTCGCCTGGTACTCCATGTCAGCATCTCTCTCTCTCTCTCTATCCCTCGCTTTCTCCCTTTTTCTCTAGCTCTTCAATTCTCACTCTGAGAGCAAATCTTAAGACAGCCAGTTTGATGTTTAAAGCAAAAGGGCTTGAAAGCTTTCCACCAACCACCCAGACTCGAGAAGGCTCCCTTCAAAGGAAAACATAAATTGGCTTAAGAGAAATTATTCAGACTGGACACAAACATGGACAGATTTTTCCCCACAGACACACCAAACTCATCACAAAAAAAAAAATGTGCCCGGAGCTGAAGAGCCTCCTCTTATGGGTATGGAGATAGCCTCGCGGTGGGGGAATGATTAATCAACTCGCATAACCTCCTTTTTGCCCTCTGAGGTTTTAAGTGTTTGTTAATTTTTGCTTTGTCCCTTTTCAACCTGCACTCAGGACTGCAGAAGTGCCCGGCAGGTCGATCACACTACAGATGTCACCAGAGCTTTCCAAGAGCAGGCGAGCACACTACCACCTAGGATGCAAATATTAAACGCATATTTAGCTCAAATGGAACTAGTTGTGTTACCACTGTTCACACCAAATGCCTCCATCCTGTGTTAAACTGAAAAAATGTCTCTTCTAAATACTTTTGTCTCCACTGAAAACTCCATTAGGCAAACTATGTCCCTTCTTTTTTGGGTGGAAGTCAATGAGGGTGCTTCACATGCAAACAAATATCTTCTTTTTTTCTGCAAGAGACTGACACACCCATCATTTTTAGGAGCTTTTATTCTTACTTTTATCCTTAAGACATTTTCTGAACACCGGTGTTTTATTTGACCTCGGTTGCGTCCCACAGTGGTTGATGCTGAACAGTCTCGGGGCTTTGCAGGCAGTCAGTTTTAACTTTTAATTTGAGGGTTAAGTTTTAATTTGCATGGCACTCTGAAAGGTCAGCGTCTTCTGACGGCAAGACAGCGCCGTTTAAAGGACCACACCAGTGATTTTGAATGTTTGGCCCATTTACTACCATTAAGCCACAGTTTACACAGCAACAAACCATTTGGTAAATCATGCAGAGGTATCATGTCATATATGTCCATATATGGCTCTTTACCACAAGTGATTTGCCATATATATGTTACATATAAGGCGGTAGATTGTACATATGAAACACACATATGAAATACACAGAGTAAAAATTATATATGCACAAAAAAAATACCTATAGGAAGATTTGTTATATGGTATTAGATGTCGCTATTCTATATGTTAACAATATATTATTAATTCATATATGATTATATAAGTTTATAACATTTATGAAAGACCCACAGTAAAACTTGTTTATGTACATATATTGAAAATATCTAAATGATGAATTTTATATGGTATTACATTATATGTTGACACCATATGTCCCAATGTATATTTAATTGATATATGGAAGTTTATTAAAACAACATATTTCAACATATTTCTAATAGGTCTCATATATAGTTTGTACATATATATTTAATAATATAGGTTACATGTATCAATATTCATATGTGTGATATAGAGGTAAAAAAGTGCATTAAACACACTTAAACAAACATATTTGTATGGGCTGGACATAGATGTCAATTTATGAAATTGATCAAATTTCTAATAGGTTTCATATGTTATTTGTACATGTATGAACATATATGTCATATAAGGGAATTCCATATATGTACATATATTACATTTCCGTATGGGCTCTTATGTGCCCAAGGATTTTTCCCTTCCTAGAAAAGACCAGACGCCAAGTGTTTAGAACAGAAAATATAAAAATTTTCACCAACTGGCTGTGGGTTAAGTGGGAGAACATGCATGTGAAAATGTGACAGATTGTTACTTGACTGATGAGATGAACTGGTATCTTTGTTGATGGCATTGTTCCTTACTTGTAGCAGGGCAGGGAGGAAAGAGTAAGAGGAGCAAGTTACATGATGTGGGAGGTTCAGCTCCCACTCGCTCCCAGATGGTAAGGGGACTTTATCTGGAAACCAATTAATGAGTCAGCAAGAGCCGAGTGACAGTTAACAGCATTCCTTATTTTGGGAAAAGGCTTTAGAGATGAAGTCGCATGACGGCGAAGCAATGATTTTGTAGGACGTGTCAAAGAAAATCAGTGCAGCTAGATCCTGCTGGTAAGGGCAACACTAAGCAGAGGAATAGTAACTCAATAAGAACAGAGGCTCGGTATCATTTTCGCATTAACTGCCAGTGGTGAATGTTCCTGTGAGAACACTGGGGGAAAAAAATAAAAAATCAAGCCCGTGAAGAAAGGAAGGAATTTGGGTGCGGTAAAGGTAAAGTTCAAAGAGTGCACTGCTCTTTTTGATTCACTGTTGTGGTCCTTTGGTTACTGTATACTCTGCTGTGCTGCTGCTTAACTGTGATTGACAGCGCAGGAGTGAGAATATCACTGCCTTCACTCTCAGCCTAAAGCTTTTACCAAGAGTCATAAACAGGGATGTTGTGGACAGTAAACCACCCTAGATTCAGCTGAACAACTTCTTATCTGCAGAATAGTCTTTTCTCACCACGATACTGGCTTTACATTTTAAAGGGATAGTTCACCCACTGTGAAAAAAACAAATAACTGCCTTTTCTGCATCATTTTGGGTTGCAAAAATTCAGCTACACATCAAACTTAAACTGTGTTTATTCAACAATGTTATGAATGAATGAATATTAGCTGGGGGGAATTCAAACTGAATGGCAGGAGGCTAACAGTTAGCGTTTGGAGCATCCAGCCAGTATCCAGCACTCAGTAAAAATGAAAGAAAGACAGCACCACGACTGTCCTACAGAACAGCTGGAGATGGGGAGTGAAATAGTATCACATTTTTCTAAATGGGTGAACTGTCCCTTTAAGTATATATTCAGAATACCATCTTACAAACACGGCACAACCTTCTCAGATTTGTGTCATCACACCGGGTAAATCAACGTGCAATCCACAGCCAATAATTAGTCTGCAAAAAAAATCACCATCCTCACAATATTTCTTAGCCTAACTGTGCAAAATAAATAAATAAATAAATAAATAAATAAATTTACAAAGTGCAACACTGACATTCCAGTCGACTGTCAAGACTTCATCAATGCATACCTCCCTTCTAAACAAAGAATTAGTCGCCAACAAAACCTGGGCTGTCCGCATGACAGCCGGCTTAATTAAAATTCAATATGGCAAATGATTAAAACAGCTGCGATGGGACCCAAACCTATCACACAGCAAAATAATCCTGCTGCCCGGTCTGGCTGATTATGTTTGAATTTGAATTCCGACACCTGCCGAGATCTTTTCACTTCGACAGTTTGTATATAAACCCTCGGCTGTGACAGTTTCCACCGGGAGAGGTACGGTATGATGTAGACAAACTAGTGATACTTCATGATTCATGGTCAAGAGCTTCAGAGGAGCTTATATGCGAGCAAAAAGTTAAGTAAACAAACTGGAGGAATGACTCATGTAAAGTGACTCATCTGGGTTTGTGCAAAGATACACTTAATAACCAATCCAAGCTGGTATTCCTTGTGTGTCCACAGTAAAATGATCACTTATTATTTTAGACGTCAACACTCCCATTCTATTTCTAATTGGAGAACTCTATTTCCTTGCTTTTTGTCCTCCAGATCACACTTGAGTGTGCATAAACCACAATAAAAATTCAGGAACAACGCCATCAGCTGCTCTCTTCATTGGGGAGGATTTAACAAAGCCTCTGCTCTTGACCCTGTGCTACCACTTTATTTGGTTCTGATACAACTCGTGTGTCTGTTTAATAAACCTTGGTCTGAGTCAAGCCGACTGACCGGCGCTCTTTTCCTTAACATGGTGGTAGCCAAACAATGTATTTAATTTGATATTTAATGGCACTGGCGATGAAGAGGGAAGCCACTGAGGGAAAAAAAAAAACAACCAAGAGGTGACAGAGCCTTCAGTAAATAACATCAGAATTCAGCCTGGAGCCTGGCACTGCTCCATTGGACTGACATTTACATTAGAATTAGCTTGACGGTTGTCAGGAGAGAGAGAATATCCTGCAGAAAACCCCTTTTGCACCTTACCTCTCCGCGAAAGTAATGAATTCCACTCCTGAGTCAATATGCTACTCTTCACGACAGTCATATGTGAGGTAAAAAAGGGTGGGCAGCAGGATCAGCATGCACCGGATTGGGGATTTGGCCATGACATGTGCGCTATTTGCATTCTTCTGTGCAAGAGAACCTGTGCATGCTCGGCTGTAACATTTGTCTCAGGTGATCTGAATGCAAGTGGACAGCACTAAGTACATGGGGGCACGTAATCTAATCATTCAAACAGCCTTCAGAGGTGGGCAGGGATGCACGGGGCCACATAACATTTGCAGTGTGAACACAATAGACCTGTGGAAGGATGGGGCCTTTTTTTTCCAAAGAGTGGACCTTTGGCGTTGAAATTAAAATTTGAATGAAGGTCAGTTTTTCAGTGAATTGGCAGTGGTTTTGTGAAATAATTCCAAAAAAATAGAGAGGTTGAGCGAAACTGCTTTGTGAACACTGTGGTTGAAGTAAGGTAAAGAATCAAAGAAAGACAAGACGGAAAGAAGTGATTCCCAAGAGTCTCAGGCCAAAGGTTCGAGGTAAACCGCCTAGCAGAAGTTGTTGTGGTTGCTGGAGCCACATTTGAGATGCATGACGGGCGCCAGGGATGAACGGCAATCTGTAGAACGTTGAAAGCCATCATTTACATCGCACAACTTCACAGGCTAGCTTTAGTGCTGAGAAACTCCCCGCTCTGCCGCAGCTTCTTGAAGGCCTTCAACACGATCTAGCAGGGCTTTTTGACGCTGAGATCACAGCACAGGAAAATACACCTTGAAATCGTCCACCTGAGAAATGGTTGTAAGTGCTGCGGTTTTATTTAGCATTTACAATAATACATTTCCCTATACATTTCCCACAGTCTCCTGCTGTGGCAAATGCGTTCACAGGACTTGGACCTTGTAGCGGTTTGACCACATTTTAACCAGCGTCCTTGAACCTTGAAATGTCCATCTAGTAAATTTCCAACCTGCGACAACATAGCATTCACGGTATCATTTTGGGATACATGATTGCCCACAGAAAGGGGAAAATCTGAACTTATCTCCAATTGAAAACACCAACAAAAACAGCGTTTTCCTGAGTTGAGTGCCATGTTGCCGAAATTTACAAGACGGAAATTCCAAGGTTGCACTGTTAAGTCTCCTGGTACTAAAGCTTGTGGTGAGGTTGTGCTGTGTACAGGTATGGTTATCAACTTTTTAATACAGCCTGGGTTCAAAACCACCAAACCTATCCATGTTCTGATGTTTGGCAGACACTCGACCGAACGTGCTTTGAAACCGGCCTCGTAGCGAAAACGGCCACAGTTCTTCCCCATTGCACGACGGTAATTGTTTAGCTCCGACACTCAACAGCTGCATAGAGAGACCTTCCTGTGTCTTGAGACAACACAGATATATTTATCCAGGCTCTGTGGAGGCGTGACTGCACGTGGGCAGCGTGCCATTAGCCATATCAAACACTCCTGCCATTTCGTTCTCTGCTCAAATTGTTTTTCATCAGACCTCATCGATTGGCTGTGTGCTTCCTGTCACCGGGGCCCCGGCATATCCAGTTTGTATTCCTGCAGTTCCCCAGGAAGCACCAAATCCTCAGCACCAGAGAGGATTTGCCTGTAGCTTGTTCTGTCTCTCTGTCTGACTCCCTCAGTATGTCTTGCTTGCTAGTTCCATGTTCCTACGTGTGAAGCAGCCCTGATGGCAGGAGGTCAAGAGTGAGAGAAAGTGTAGGCGTATTAATCTCCCCTAGTCTGCTGTGTAACTGGGCCTCCATCAGCTCACTGTGGTATCTGACACACTGTAGTAGGATGGGAGAAGAAAGTCTTGAAGCAGAAACATCCAGAGGCAAAAGGGTAGGGTTTCCTCAAGCATGGCACTATATTTGATGGTAATGCTTTGGGGGATAAAGGGTAGGAGAGTTGGAGCCCATGGAGAAAAATGGTTATTGCATGTAATCCAAATGACAGCCAACAACCACCCCTCAAACTCTCTCTCTCTCTCTCTCTCTCTCTCACACACACACACACACACACACACACATGCACACTCATACCCCCCACTGTCACATCAGGGAATTCTCTACTTCACTTCAATTTCGCTGTGTGACCACTTGAACAAGTCTTGAAACAATTCAAGTCTGAATTGCTTCTCTTAATTCACCTGTGAGCTCTTTGGAGGTGCTGAAAGGAGGTCAAGAAGCGCAAAGCTGGGCGCGTGGTGGGATAATCTCGGTTTTACTGCCAGGAGGAGAGGGTGCTGGCAATAGTTTCAATATTCCCCCTCTATTTGCATTGTCTATTCTGGAGCCGCTCCGGGTCATTTAATTAAAACCACGCGAGCCGTGGCAGTCATAGTCACGGTGCGCTGCCTATCGCTGGGACTTCTCACCTTGTGCCAGTCTATGGGTGCCCTGCTTGGCAAAGTGATGGATATTGTGGATTTGTGAATTGAAATATCTCGATATACAAGCTGAGCAGAATTATCCCCATTTAGAAAGTATGTCCAGTTTTCAAATCAAACACACACACATGTATGTCCGTATATATAGATTGATAAAGATATAGTTATGCATATATAGAGCGATATAGATATAGATATATATATACCCTTTTTGATCGCCCTTTTGCCAAGAACCCTCCATTTGACAGGTCCATTTTGACAGACAGTTACCATGGAGACAGACTCCAGGCTCCATGCTCCCGACTGATTCTCACTATTTTCATGGCAGCATATAGCCTTAGCTCCTGGCTTCTGACTTTGAAAATTATGAATATGATATTCTAAAAATACTAATAAAATATTCCACACATTGATTTTTACACCTTTTTTTTCCTGCCCAAAGCAGCCAGCTCTCCTTCCGTTAAACTGCGTGGCCTTGGAGTTCACTTTGGCTCAACTACCGAATCCTTCAGCTCATAGTTTACCTAAGTCTTGATTTCATTCTCATGGAAACAAAACGGCAGCCTAATCCCCCCAAAAATCACTGTATTTACACGCTGCTCGTCTGCCTCCTATAGCTGCAAAACCTCCTGCTGCATCATTGAAACATCATGAGAGGAACATTTGGAAACTGTAGTGACTGACTGCAAAAAAAAATACAACTTTGAAAGAATCACGTCATGTCACAGTGGCTTCTTGTAATGCATGTTTTTTCCCTATTACTATCTCTATCTGTAAATCTAGGTTTAAAGCCAGTGGGTTAGGGATCGCCAAGACATTTAAGTGCTCATAGCCAGAGAGTGCTCCATGTGATGGACGTGGTAACTGGTGTTTACTGGAGCTACAGGACCTTTCCTTCCAGCTAATTGTGGAGGGAGAAGAGAGAGAGAGAGAGCCTTCACTTTGGAACTGCAATCTCCCCTCGAGATGCTGTGTTTGACCCTGTCTCTAAGAAACAATGACATCTCATGGGTAAGCCTGTTTCCCTACAGTATACGTCTGACAATTAAAGTCTCTCTCACACACACACTTAGACTCCACGCCGCCTGACATTCTGAGCGTTTCAATGGAGGACAACGGGGGGAAAAAAATGGGATCAAAAGAATAAAACGGCGACTGGAAATATCCTGAAAGCGTCTCCTAAGTTGTCATTAAGACGCTGACTTGCAGACTGCAAACAGGGATCAGGCAGGGAGGGGAAGTTGGGCAAAAAAGAAAATACTCGAGGGACACAGAACAAAGATAGGAGAGGAGCACAGCTTAGGATGAGTGTTTGAGTTAGAGGAAGAGAGAATTAACAGAGATAAGAGGGGAGAGAGCTGTGTTGTCAGCACTTAAAAGGGAACGATAGAACTGGAGATGCAGGCTGGGGTCGGTAAACTGACAGCTGACAGCAAAACGGGTGTGATGTATCAGTCCACACCCCTCCTGCAACCGCGCTGTACGGCAGCCACTTACCCTGCCTCGCTAACTATGTTATGTAACTCCCGCTGATGTATTCTTCAGGAGAAATGTCACAGGTTGGTTTGATTCTTCTTTTTTTTTTTTATTGATGCTTTTTGAAGAGCCAACTCCTCTCCGTCCCCCCGGGCCACCGCAAGTGCCACCACGAGGGTCACACTTGTGGAAATGTGTGTGGAATCAAGATTAAATATGAGATTTGTATTCAAATTACACACGGGATGAAAAAATATTCTGTCAATTTCTGCATTCCCCCCCACCCCTTTTTTTGACTGAGAGCGGCCTTGTGTGTTCTGACAGCCAAGATGCCCCAGGCCTGATGTGATATAATTTAAAGGGATAGTGCACCCATTCTGAAAAATGTGATATTATTTCGTTTTCCCCTCTAGCTGTTATGTAGGACAGTGGTGGTGCTATCTTCTTCTCACGGGCTGGATGCTCCAAATGCTAACTGGTAGCCTCCTGCCACTGAAGTGGACTTCTTAAAAATAGCCACCTTAATCCACAAATTGCTGAATTAATAAGGTTTGATTTTGTCCGAATTTGTACGGCCCAAAATGGCTTTGAGTACTCCAGAGAAAGCGAAATATATCAAATTTTATCAAAATGTAATAATAAACTTAAGTAATAATAAACTCAGGGTTGCGTAAAACGGCACAGTATCACCTTGAGTGTATTACTGAAATGATACCACTGTCATTTTCCATTCATTCAATACTGATAATCATTACAGTTCATCATTTTTTTATGACAGGCTACTGAAAAAATAATGCCGCAACTGAAAAGTATTTCTTTCACTTTACTGCTTTTCAGTAGGTCAAAAAGTGAGATCAGAGTTGACTGTCGTATAAAATCCAAGTTCATAATCTCTACCAGTCCTATTTGTCATGAATGCAGTTGCATGTTATCGTTGGTTATTACAGTAATGCCTCGGTCCTCAGACTACACAGGCTGCACACATTCCCCACTGCAAGATGCAGCTGGCTCGTGACGCTACCTCTGTCCCTTGGGATTTGTTGTCACTCTCGTTAGCTGACTGGAAATGTCAATCTCAGAGGCTTTTAAGTTGTATTCCTTTTATTATAGCCCGAAGACAGCGCAGAAGGCAGTTAATTGGTGCCTTTTATGAGTGGGTAGATTGAGCACAGTTTGTGTTCCTGTGACGAAGAACATCCAGTTGAATCCTGTTAAATCATGTTTTATTTACATTTATTCACACTTATTTTTTTTTTCACCTTTTATGTATTTAGGTCCTTGTGAATGGTGGCACACAGTGGATAAGTGTTGTTGACGGATCATGTGCACATCCCAAGTGGACATCAGACTGATCGCACCACTTCAGCATACGACAATATGACCTCTGGCTATTTATCCAACAAGCTGCCAGTTGGTCACAAACTTTTCAAGTAGCTACGATATAGACGTGTAAGCTTTGAATAGCAATGGCATCTTTATTCCTTTAACACGGGACGAGTTTTGAACCTTCACCCCATAAGAGTATTGCTGGAACACTTTAACAGCCGTTACTCTGGCTATACAGCACTCGTCGTTGCAAATAGATGGTATGCAATAAAACCCATCATTACAATCAAAACACTTCCTTGTCAAGCAATGGCAAGCAGAAACATTCAGTAGACTAGAAAAAGAAGACAACCTGGCTCTGTGAGGAAATAATCAAAGCCAGGTTCAAGGATGACACAGCTATTGGTAATCAAGATATTTCCAGTGCAGCTACAGTGGAGTTTGATAGCAGAGTATGTTTTAGCGATCTAAAACATCAACGGCAAACATCAGGTTTTGGTGTCAGTCCTTCAGAATCAAAGAGCCAGGGCCTCTTTCAAGAGCCGCCATTTTGCACCGTCACTGAATAATCATGAGGAGAAATTCACCGAGGAAGAAACAGATGCCGATTCCTCCGACGACGGCAGCCTCAGCTGACAGGAACGCCGTGCAGCCACAAGACATGTTATGTTTTGCTTAAAGGGTGTGAGTCTTGTTTTTTTCTCAGCTAGAGAAACCCATTTTCATGCTGTTATTATTCCATCACTATTGCTCTTTCCACCTACATGTATAACCCACAGCTGAATGCAACACATTCACACCCCTTCTCTAAGGGTCTTTGAAAGTCATTCTGAGAGACACAGGAAACATAGGAAATCACTATCTGTAGTAGAAGTAGATAAGGCAGGTGGAAGGAAGGATGTTACACAAAAAAAAAATAAGGAAAAAAAAGGAAATAACAGCATTTCACCGCAAAATAACTCCTGGAATGTGTTGAACATCAAAGCCCGATGGTATATAACTGTGTAAAGTTAAGGAAAGGAGGAGGATTTCTAAGATCTGCACCAAGTTGGAGTGACAGTGTGCTAACTGAGGTTCAGGAGCAGCATTATCCCTCTCCAACTCCTCCTCCTCCCATCATTAACCTATTTTCTGTTTACCTGAAATGCCCCTTTTCTTCAATCTTGTGCTTCTGCTACTTTGACGACTTTGTTTTATGCAACAAAGGATTCTCTTCAAGCAATCTGACTGGATGAGTGCCGTGTCTTATGCACTATAATATCTTGGGGGCTGCATCACTTTATCTGCATTATTCATTTACAAACAGAAAACAGAAGAAAACCAAAATGAGGTAAAAGTTACGGTATGCAGCCTCGACTCGTTTAACAGTTGGCTAGAAAGGAGCACTGTAACATACATAACATTGTATGTCGTCTGCAAACAGTCGACCCCTCAGAACCTTTTAAGAGATATAAAATGAGAGAGAAAAACACTATTGCTGCTACAAAAAGCTGAACTCTTGTGCAAAAGTAACACAACACTCGACAACTAAATCAGAGCCGTGATATTATTTACTATAACACACATCCTCTCGTGTTCTGTTGCCTAAATCAATCAATTTTAAAGGTGGAACTTGTGCCCAACTTGTGTAGGTTGCAGCAGGCGTGGACATTAAAGTCATGGATATGCTACTCAACAGTGGACTTGCATGATTAAAGTTGCAAGTCTTCACTTGAATCACATCTTGACAACTCCCATTTCAAATCCACTATGGTGGTGCATAAGGGCAAAATTATGAATATTGTGTCACTGTCCAAATACTTATGGACCTAACTCTAATTGCTAAATACCAAGAAGTTCCTGTTGCTCCATGTCAACCCTCAGTTAATTTTGTTGCTGTGTTGCTAACGCTACCGAGATGCATCTTTCTGTTATATCTGTTATTTATGAAGCCATGATGCCCACCTGAGCTACAGGAGCTGCTTCGGTCCACAACACACAATGCTTCGTATAAATTGGGTCAAATCTAGGTCAGCTCACGTTGGAGTGACACACCTGCCAAACAAACCACGCCGAGGTGGGACGCGATGGAGTTACAATGTCATCGTGATTTCTTACGAGCTGATTTCTTAGCACCAAGTATTCCTTAACAGATACTGAAGCAAAAACAATGCTGTCCTATAATTCAATTCTTGGATTTAAGAAACCTTGGATTTAAGAAATCCCCAGGTCCATGTCAGTGGATGCTCTTGCATTCAGGCAGGAAGGGAAGGGATCAAAAATTTGCCATCATCTTAGCTGGCTGAAGTAATGCTTTGCCGAAAGGGTGGCTCAGTATGGAGGACTTGTGCCAATTTCAGTATTTTAGTGTTCATGCTAGTTCCAAAGACACAGTGAGGGTCCGAAAGAGGCTTCATTTATTCTCAGCGGGGGAACAGAAGTGAAATGAGTTCCGCCAGGGATACAAATAGACTATCCATGTGAGGCGACGGCGAGCGTTTCAACCAAAGGTCAGATTCCAAGATTTTTTTCTTGTTCTTTTTTTTGTTTGTCACTGTCTTCATTACAGAGAGTCATTTAGGGAAAATATCAGAAATAAAGCAATGGCAAATCTGTCATTAACTGCAACAAGCATAGCACAGGTTGCCTTTTTTTTTTTTTTTAAGCAAACACTCCATTTGCCATTCATTCCCTTTTTCTCTTGCTTATTATCTTTTTCATTATGACCAATGTGCTAATGAATAAAACCAGAGAGCATGATAATGACACCTCGCTCTGTAAAGGACGTTGCATTACTACCACTGTGCCAGCTGTGCTATAAAATCCTTCCTTTTCCCTTTCCCTTGTCCCAGCCTGTGCTTAAGAGGTGAGGCCAGGCTAATGTTTACAATCAGAAATAACAACACAGGAAATTACCATTATAATCACCCATAAAAACTGTTTAGCCTGGGCTTTACCAGCATTATTACAGGCGTAATTCACACCCCTACTCTTTAGATTTCATTTATGCCTTCAGGGTGATGCTGAACCCTGACAATGCCCTCCTCGTCTGTTTAAACACCCCTAATCCTGGCCTCCATTTGTGCTGTTGATGGATGGCTCACAGGTTTCCATTTTTTGGGTTTTTGTTTTTTTTTCTTTTTTTGGCTTCTGTGGTTTTATACCTCCCTCATACATTTTGAATCTTGTCTAAAGCATCCCATAGTGAGAGCACTTTACTGCCGAGGAGGAGCTAGCAGAGACGTTATAGCTGTCCAGAGCCATTGGCAGGATATTTGTAAAAAAAAAAAGTCAATCGCCTGCAAAGAGGTTTGCCAACCCGCCTGAATTGGCTGGAAGACTCCCTGAGCCAACACAGGCGGCTAAAACTCCAATCCAGGAACCTTCATATCAAATCAAAAATATGTGAGTGGAGGAAAGAGTGATTTGCAAGCCTATGGATCCTTTCCAGCCATCTCACCACACCTTAAGAAATGCATAAAAAGGTAACCGCACAAATAACAGCCGGTAAACTAAGTAAGTCTTCTTTGTCTTGCGTGTATGAAATCCTTGGATTCATGAAAAGCTTTCCTCTAAGGTAAGTTGGAGAGGTAAGAGGGCAACTTTAAATTTTTATGTACTGGGTCTGTTTTCTTTTTAGCTTCAGATGGGATGAAATGATGAAATGTCTCTATACCTGCCAGCTTTAGAGGCCTTTTCCACTGCCTTCTATGTGGGTTTTTTATTTGTGTGCATGAATACCGAAAATCACAGTTTGCAATATTTTAAACAGACAAGGTATGACCCAAACCTCGACCTGCTTCTCATGGTTTCAAATCAGTACAGAATTATATTTTAAGGCAAGAAATCCTTACTGCATTTTGTTATCCCACCTATCCAAATCCCAACAGATTGCCCATTTCCCATTCCCTTTCCCATTGTGGGAGTGCAACAGTTGTGACTTTGGATGATTTTGAGGGTTGAGTGATTTTGCATACAGCAACAATAACAAAAAAAAAATCACTAAAAAGTCAGGGTCACCATGGAGGAACTATATGATGCGATGGTCACCTCCAAACTGTGATTGGCCATCTAACTGTCAGTCAAAGTCTGGTTGTAAACTAAAAAGGATGCAAGTGAAAATGTGACTAGCGTATACATATTATTTTGTGAAAGATATTTTTAGTGATTTTAATGCACTTTCATAATCACAGAAAATATACTGAAACCAAAAAAAAATATACATTTTTGTACCAGTTCTAGAGAAAGACCAGAATTAGACTTCAGCAAACAGACAAAAGACTTTCTGCCCAAATATTTCTGAAGCTCTTAGCATAAACCTTGCAAGAAATTATAATCAATATGTTTTTTTCCCACATTAATGAACATCATCTTTACACCCCATCATCTCTAACAAGTAGCCCCAAACAGCAGGTGAAATCTATGATATGTATTGCATATTATTACTATTTTTATCAATAGATAGACAGATAGAATAATTTAGTATTCACCAGATTCCCATGCTATTGTTTGTTTAGCCATTTCTTGATTTCCAGTTTTGATTAAACAAAAGCAAAGAGCAGCAGACCTGAAAAAGTGCATCAAGTTCACGACTGTGATTACTGCTGATGAGCCTGACCGAGGAACAAAAAAAAAAAAAAAGTGTTGCAAGCAGTACTGTGAAAAAAAAAATCACATGGAAAGTGCTGCGGTTCGTGTGCCAGCAGTGGACAAAAATAGTCTGAAATGTACATTTGCTGCGTCGCGTCATGGAAAAGGCGCTGTGCACTGGTGCAGAATGACTGCAGATTAATCAGGTTTTACCACAAATAATCTCTTTGTCTCTCGCTGTTATGCTGTTACTATTACTATTCCTCTCTTCTTCTGTGCTTCTATGCTTGTTGAAAATCATTCTGGGAAATACAGGAGCTCGCTAACTAAAACAGAAGTAAGGCAGGTTGAGAGAGTGTGCAAATTCACCATGGCATGTAGGCTAAAGTACACACACAGCACTTCAGTCCAGTGTAGCTCTATCAGGACTGCACAAATCTACCAAATACTTGATGCCTACTCAAGATAGACCTTTAATTTTTGAAGGTAGGTTTTGAATGTACACCACTCATCTATGGCTCCTGCAAAAACAGTCTGTGCATGCTGGAACGAAACCCTTTGTGAACAGCTATAAAACTTTTTAGTCTGCTGAAATTCAGTTTCCCTTCAGACGCTTGTTCTCTGGGGTCAGCTGAAGAGTCAGACTTGACCTCTGACCCAGCCTCGCCCCGTCTCCTCACGCACGCTTTGACGTGAATGTCGAGTGCTGGTGGCAAAAGAAGAGAGGGCGCACGGAAAGCTCATCTGCTAAGGATTCAAGGTAAACAAATCCTCTCGTGGCTGGGATTCAAACCAAAACCAATGCTTTTCCGCTCCCAGTTGCACTAACACAGACTGTGAAATTAGGTTTAAAAAGAAAAGAAAAAAAAGCCACGCAACAAGGGGAGAAGAGGGTTGCTGAACAAAGTGTGGCCTCAGTTGAAACACAGGCATTAAAAAACGTTAAAATATAAATGTATCTATAGCATATCATGTTTGGCCGAGCTCATTCTTGGCACATTTCTCTCTCTGGCAGAACCTTGGCAGAATCAAGCAGAAGAGTCTCTAAAAGCCCTGAATGGGCCCATACGAATCTGAAGAATCTTGTATCTTGTATAAAGCGAGAATGAAAGCTGCACACGTGGAAATGAACGGAGAACGGACTGTATTCCAAAGACAAGAGTCAGAAAAGCTGCTTCTGGAACATCTGACCTCCCGAGCAAACGCAAAAGCCAATGATGACACAAGATAGAGCCGTCGCTGTTTCAGCGCAGCACAGACGCCGCTGTAAATTGACTGCTTTGATTTATACTGAGGACAACATTGGATTTACCTTTTGCATTTCCGAGCTTTGAAGAGCTGGAGGGCATTTGCAATTTTGCCGTATTGGCAATAAGCTACTGCGGTATGGATTCGTGCCCTATCGCCTGACCTTTAAGGAGCCTCTATAAATTAGCAAGCCCTCGGTTATTCAACACAGGCATTAAAGAGTAATGCCCTCGCTCCACCTCTGAGGCGTCCCTGCTGGGGAAACTGCTGGCTATGCTGGCTCTCTGGGGGTGCATCTCATTAACCGACAGTGGCTTCCTGTCCACCGGTCATTTCCCTCTACCTCGACAGTCGGATCTGAAGGAACACGAGCGAGCACGTACCTGCGGGTGACCACTAAAGTTCGATATGGGTTGTTGAAGTCTGACACCAATTACGGGTGTAACGATTCATTCATCATCTCGGTGAATCCGTTATTAAGTATGAAGATTCAAGTGAATCAAAATACACTGACAGAATGAATTGCGCATGAACTGGGATAATGTGCTTTGAATTGATTTATTCTTGATTCACAGAAAATATACCCAACTCACATGGGATAAATACTCCAAGGTGCAGGTTGTTGCACAAACCCCTTTTTGTCTTGCAGCAAATACCGTGTCGTATTTCCAGTCATAGTTCCTGTTTTCCAAAGTCTGGGAAAATTTAAGGGAATTTTGGCTTTTGCAAGAGAAACAGCAACTGAGACCAAGGTAAACAAAGAGTTGTGCATTGTGTAGGGTTTGTAAAATGGGGATCAAGTGCTGTGGAAACAATCCACACAAAAAAAAAATCTATCCAGCCAGTGCTGCTAAGCACCACTGAGAGTTCCTAACTAAGAGTTCTCTCTTCAAACCGATTCAGAAAGCTGCTAGAACCAACTTTACTGAGCAAATGAGACGAGTGTGAAACGAAGAGGAAGAACCCGCTGCGATTGGCTAGAGGAAGGCTCTCGGTCCAGACAGTGATAGCCGTTTCCAGCGAGGACTAAAGTTTAACAGCAAAATGTGACAACCTTGGGTGATTACCAACCTTGGGTCTTCAAATTTTGCAATTTTCATGGAATAGAATTACACGTAGGAGTGTGACGGTTCAATTAAGTCATGGTTCAGTTTGTGTTGTGGTTTTTGGGATTTTTTTGGGGGGGTTTGGTTTATTTTGTGCATTAAGGAGAAAAAAAACCCACAACACTACCTCTTTCTAATAATCCCTGTATTTTGTCTTCTTTGGCCACTGTATTCATTAATTCACCAGCTAAGTGTGTGTATGGCTCTACAGTGGATGTGTTTGTCACACTGCATGTTTCATCTCCCAGTTCAAAATGCAATGCCCTGAAGATGCAACCGTCACCGGTGAGAACTCTGTATTGTGTATTGAACGGTTTGTTGTTTTACGGGTCGGTTTTGCACCCTGTTGGACGATCTGTTTTTATTTTTTTTTAATGGTTTTACACCCCTAATTACAAGGATTTATTTATTTATTGTCAAGTTGGACAAGCCTCTGAGACAGCAGGCACGACAGGGGACACTAAAAACTTCACTGAAACTAAGGATAACAAAATCCATCCCACCTTTTCAGAGGCAGGAAAAGTCTAGGACAGATTACTAACTTTAAAGAGGAATCCATGTCTCAAAAAAAAAAAAAAAACAGTACAATTAAATGAATAAATAACATCTATAAATGGATTAAAATGTGTTGCAGGTTTTACAGACTGTTATGTAGCTGTAGGACCACATGAGTGGCTCAAATTGAATACTGAAGCCAACACCGGCACACCGTTACATCAGTCAAACCCTTCTGAATGTCGTCCTGTCCTCACAAACGGCTACAGACGAAAACAGTGGAAAACCAAAGAATATGGCACTTCAAATCAAAGAGGAAAAAAACAACAGTTGTGAGTTAACAAGCGTGTGCAACTGTGACTGTGCTTGCAATAATTGGGGTCAGAGTTGTTTCTCAGGGTGGCAGTCAGCATGGATTTTTGATGTTTATTTAAGTTGCTGTGTGCAAAAGTTCATTAAGAGCATTAAGGTTCTTCAGTGTAAAAAGTTCACTTCTTGAGTAGGTGTTGGTAAGAAGTTATGCTGCTTGATTCTGAGCTGGAAATGGAAAATAAGCCATCTGCTTGGCTCGCTGGACTAATTTATGGAGTTAGTGAGCAAGAATGGAAAAGAAACATCCATATTTAGTGTTTACCCGCAGCAGTTACAAAAAGAATAGCTGAAGTTTTAGAAATCTCCAGCGAACCCCGAGTTAAGGACTCGGGTAGACGTTGGAATGTGAGCCAGACTTTCTTATTCCATTTGTTTTCTGTCGCTGTGTCACGTTTTGGTGTTACCTTAAACGCAGATTAAACGTATAAGCTTTCCATGATCGTGTTCTTGAACTGGTTTGACATTTGGAAGTCAGTCAAATGTGAGCAATCAGGCGGTGATGCTGGTTTTTCTACAAATCCCTATTAAACCGGGGAGGAGCGAGCGTTCACGCGGCCACTGCATCGTACAGCACTGTCATTGAAGATTTACAGCGAGCGGCGATGCTTCAGGAATTAATAAATGAACACTCTGGACTCTAAAGTAAACAGGCATGTTAATCCATCACACATCATCTGAGACTCCCTGTCATCCCTCACAGTAAGACTCCTACCTGCTGCTGTAATTAGCTCATTTTGGGACAACATGACAGCAAACAAAACTATGAAATGAAAAATGACAGCGGAGGGAAAAGTGAAAGAAGTTGCCATGGAGACCCGCGGCGTATCGGCGTACAGGTTCAGCGAGGGTCCGGCTTCATTGTGCCAAATTCAGACATCTGTGAGAGTATTTATGGTTGGAGGGAAAAGTTTTGAAAACCTGCGGCGAAGTTGGATCGGCTGCACAATAAAAATCCGAGTGCAGCAACACATTAGCTTT
>OMLB01064193.1:24986-46628 GCA_900302555.1 Myripristis jacobus | reverse complement strand
GCTTTCTGTGAAAACACCCGATGGATAAGCACGGATGAAAAACATGCACTATTGTACCAAAATACCCCCAGGATTGTAACAATACGTCGGTGCTGAAGATCAATATTCTTATAAATTCCCAAGCCATGACTGAAATACCACATATTGATGTGCTATGAAATGATATGACTGAGAATGGGAAAAGGTCAATGAGCGAGCCACTATGAAGTTTGAAAGGTCTTAAATTTCCATCCAGAGAAAGTATAATTGATTGACATTTCATTCGCTTATGCATATGATTATTTCCACTTTTTGAGCGCCGGCAAAGAGCCCTACACAAGCAAGCGGCCCCCTCATCGCCAACTGCAAGCACAAATTGTGTTTCTGGGCTGTGACACTAATCCACTGAGGCTGGCACCCCTGTGCTCTAAAGCCCCTTTATGATTTTCTGATCTGATCTGTGATCCCGCCACTGAAAAAGCTCTGCCTTGTTTCCTGACTTGCTGGCAACAATGGCTGCACCGAGCAGCAGCGGCAGCGGACGCTCTGAATGGAAACACTGGCTTCAATCTAGATTTGCATTGCCTGGCTTACAAATAAATTACTTTGGCAATAAAAATTTGCACTGCAAATTCAAAAGCTTGGAATCTGTGGATTTTTAAGGTTTCTGTGTCTAGAGAAATCAGTTTGTTTTTGGCCATTTAACCAAAACTGCACTTTACAAACTGCAGCGAATGAAAGAATGATCATTTTAGCAGCACAAATGGTTTCATTTGCACTTAATACAATAAGAGTGACTTCTCGGCACCAAACGAACACATCGGCAAGATTGAATTATTTCAGTCAGTAACTAATTTCTTGGCTGTGCTTTTGATCAGTTTGATGCCTGGTGAATCAAAGTAGAACAAAAAAAAAATTCTCAGTGATTTCAAACTTTTGAACAGCGGTGTTTACTGTGGTTAAGAATGGCCAAAAATAGACAATTTCTCAAGACACAAAAACACACAAAAAAAACCCTGATTCCAAATTTCCAGAGTGGTGTACTTTGACAAGCCCCCGCCCGAAAAAACATGTTTTTATTTATTTTTGCGGCCCAAGTATGATGTTGGATTGGAGGGAGTCTGGTGCTTCCCGTTCCCGCCTGGCAGCTCGATCTCAAGGTCAGCCGAGCCAGCTTGCTCTTCCACTTTCAGACACTTGATCTAGATTTACTCTGTGACAAGCAGACAGAACTCGGCGCTGATTTCGCCCAGTAGCTGAGCGCCGGTGCGACCGCCTGCTGTCTCCCGCTGCGAAACACCTCTGAGAGTGCAATTAAGACGGAAAAACACAAGAAGTGCTGCGACAGTCAGGTGTAACGCCCGGCTCAATCCTGCCATTATCGCCTCTCCTCTTGTTTTCCAGCACTACCCTCTTCATCCCGGCAACGCGCGTGTCTAAGTGCCTCGCCCATCAATCATCTTTATGCTCTGCTAGGAAGATTTATTAGACCTGGAGACGGCGGGAGACGAGGTTCACAATCCACCAAAACAACGGGAGATATAAAAGCAAAGGAAATAAAAACAAAGAAAAGACTCCCGGATGAAGCCACACGTTGGTGGCATGCGTGAGAGCTGCTTAGCGCGCAATTAATAAGGAGCTTTGGCGAAATATGTCCCGACTCACAACTTCCAGAGTCGACTCTTGGCGCTTTCGCCAGCAGTGGAGAGTGGTCCGCCATTTTTCTTCCACCAGCTTTTATTTTGGTACTCTGGGTATGTCTTGATTCTTGATTTCACACGCTTGCATGACGTGTTTTCATGTTGATCATGGGCAGAGTGGCTTTCCAATTAACTGCATATCTACCAGTTCTAAAATGATAAGAACGTCATATTTTTCCATTCCCCACTGCATTCCCAGTGCATCTGGAAGAGAATGTGTTGTATTATTGTTATATTGCAACACCCAGTGACTAAAGAAAAATGAAATGAAAAAAAATAAAATACAGCTGATCGACTTGAAGAACCTCAAGTGGGTTAGGGCAGTGGTTCTCAAAAGGTGGTAGGGGTTCCCCTAGGGGCACACTGGAGTACTGCAGGAAGTACTGAGATTTTCATTAAAAAGGTGATTTAAAAAATAGCCGTCATGCACAGCTTGATAAACCATATTTTATGTTTGTATTCGGTATTCCCTCCGGCTTTCCTGAGGGTGTCAAATGTGTCTGTTTCTGGTTTAAATCTGTTCTGTTTGCTCACTATGACCGAGAACCAGACAAAAACAAATAAAAACAAATAAAACAGAGCCAACAGAGTATTATCAGTACCAGGTTGTTGCTGTACTGTACTGCACTGATCAAGGCGTGTTTGGCTAAAAAATAATATTTCAAAGCGGGGAAATGATTGAAAAAAGTTTGAGAAGCGCTGGATTAGGGGCTTTCTGACAGATGATTTGACTCATCGACTCATCAGCGGGCGGCCCAGAATATGACCTTAGACCCGGAGCGAAACAGGTTGCCGCAAATGAGCGCTACGGAGGAAACGGGGCAAAAATGGCACCTCGCAATGACAGGCGCAGCAATGGACACGTCAGCCGACTCCAATACACATTTTTATTTGCTCGTGAAACACCTCCGAGGCAGGGGCTGTCTGGCTGAGTAATAAATTTAGGGGGAAGGAACGAGCTGTGTTAGAGGTGATTTCCCCTCTCATGTCGAGATGGAAGGGCACATACAGTAGTCTGTCATTTGAGTTCCCTCCCAGCCAACTTGCATAGCAAAAGGGAACAGCGCTGTGGTGAAACATGGCTTGAGGCAGCACTTATTAAAAAAAAAAAATCTGGCAATTTCTCTTTGTGAAACATGAAAAGCTCAATATGTCCAACAGAGCTCTCTGTTTAAATCCTCTCTCAGTGTGAGCGATAAGTACGCCGCGGCTTTTACATCTCCGCCGTGATGACAGTGAAATGTGTTGCCGGCTTTTTACAAGAGAAAGAATGAGTTGGTGGAGGTCAATGTGCGCAGTTTCACCCGTGTCTGTCATTCGCTGACAGATTTCCCACTCCGCTCGACGATGAAACATCAGATTTTCACGCACAGTGTGAGGCGAGAGGGGGGGACAAAAAGACACCGAGAGACAGAAAATAAAGTTTTCCATTTGTGGACGGTCGACATCCCATCAAAAGGGACAGGAATGTGAGCGGAGTTTGAGTTTTCCTCCGAGGAATCAACGTCCAGGACTCTGTGAATTTCTCCAAAATATTACAGCCGTCTTTGATCCCGGTACTTAAATTTTTCTAACCATCAGGTGGATTTGACTCCCAAGCTCCTGTGCAAAGACAAGGACGGGAAAAAAGATGCACAAGGACAGATGTGTATTCCAGTGGTGGAAAGAGGACTACAAATTGCCACTCAAGTAGAAGTACTGTTACTTTGCTGATATTTTACTTAAGTAGAAGTAGAAGTACTGCTTTAAAAATCTACTTAAATAAATTCTTAAAAAATGAACTCAGAGTTACCTCTTCAGAACAGTAACCATGTTTTGTGTGATCTTTTCCATGCAGTTACCGTGTCTTTCAAACTACATTATTTTAAAGGGGCATTCTGCAAAGTTGTGGAGGGGATTTGCTGAAGTGAGGACCCTGTAGACTCAATTGACAAATGTGGAATGAGCACATGACCGAGTTGAGTTTACGTGGTTTTCATCGGCGCGGAAGCTCACTGATAGATTTGTCACAAACAAAGCAGAGGCAGATTCCTCTTGTCATCGTTGCTGACTGGGCTTTTATTGTGAAAGGTTCCACAATCTGTCATTGATCATTTTGTTCTCTGAGATGGATATGATTTAAAATGTAATGAAATGCAATGATCAAGTAAAAGTGTACTTAAGTACAAGTAAAATTACTGGCTTTAAAAATATTCAAAAAAGTACAAGTACACAAAAAGCTACTCAATTACAGAACTGTGAGCAGATGTAATTTATTACATCCACCTCTGGCGTATTCCAGTTCAGTTTCCGCAGCTTTTCTAAGCACTGGGACTATTGATAGGTGAGATAAAGCTTTTTTATCATAAAAAAAAATCACATTTTAAGATAAACTTGACCTTGGGTTGGGAGTGGGGAAGCTTCTGAGATGTGACCATGAAGCAGCACAACACAAAACCCAATTCAAAGTGTAGCTCAAAGTCTTTTCATGCGAGGTTCTTAAAGTGATAGCTCGGGTTCTTCCCCATCTAAGCCCCTTTTCCACAAGAGAGGCTCCAGGGCTGGTTCAGAGCCAGTGCCTGACTTAGCTCCAGCCACACTGGTTCCAAACCAGTTCCAGGCAAGCACCAACTTCGAGTTGGGCCAGAGAAAGAACCGATGACGCGGCCCACCACGTCACTGGTGGGCGGGGTTACAGACCCAAATGGGAACAGCGAATGCTATGAACCGCCATTTGTAAAACAAAAATCAGCTGGTGGCATTCTCAGCAAAT
This sequence comes from Myripristis jacobus, assembly GCA_900302555.1. NCBI lineage: Eukaryota > Metazoa > Chordata > Actinopteri > Holocentriformes > Holocentridae > Myripristis > Myripristis jacobus. Next base: position 42,197 of record OMLB01064193.1, on the reverse strand, counting down.
AGAAAGCAGTATGGAGGCTAAAAACTAGCAGCAGTGGACAGAGGAGGAGACCCAGTGCCTTCTGGCCATCTGGGCTTCATCCGAAGTCCAAAACTCAAAATTCAAGAAAATTCAGCGAGATATGTTGGTTATTGTGATTCCGAGCGAGCGTCTCGCACACCCACACATACAGTCATGTGATCACGTTTTATTCTGACGTAATGACGTGGCTCTGACTTGGCTCTGCTTGGCTCTTGGCCGATGGAAAAGCAAACCGGTTCTTTGTTGGAACCAGTTAAGCACCAGCTCCAGCACCAGCACCGAACTAGCACCAGGTTATTTTTGGTGGAAAAGGGGCACTAGAGGTGTTTGCTGCTCCAGACGACTGGAAGAGATCCTCCAAATCAGCTCCTTCCCTCTCGCAACGGATTGGGAGGGAGTGCTCCTCTCCAAAATGAATGATCTGCACTAACAAACGGCACCATTTTGAGTTGAAAAAACATTCTGAAGCATGCTCAACACACTTTTGTTTGTTGAGGATTCATTATTGACACTGTTTTCCAGCCCTCTTGCTTGATCGCGTTCATTTAGGAACAGAACAGTCCAGGCGAGCGTCTCGATCTGGCAACAGGGAAGGAGCCGACTCTCGTACGGAGGAGCAAACGCCTCTGCATGAGTTAAGAACCCCAAATATCACTTTAAAGCACAGCCGAGAGATTTAGTCCTGTGATATTTGCCCCACACACCCATCCATTCTGACGACGACCGCCAAAAAGCCTGACAGCCGGTTGCTTCGTTCCCGGTCTGACAGGATATTTAAACACTCTACCCATCACGCGGTACCCGTGCTCACGCCTACTGCACAACCCTACCCCAACTCCTCCACGCGTTCATATTTTGTGCGTCTGTGTGGCCTATCGTTAATCACTCTGTCAGTTTGACTTACGTTGACTGTAAATTGTAAGTTCCAAGTATTGATTATCTGTGTTGTACTATATCAGTGTCATAGCTTCGATGTCACTGTTGCCACAGGCGGGAGGGGCGGAGGGAGGGGGGTCCGCCGCCGTTCTCCCCGTCTTCGGTTCTCGTGGTGCTGCATGGACGGGCGGGGAGCCATGCTGACAAAATCTAATTGTGAGCTGGGTATGACATAATAAACTTTGACAAAAGTGAGCCTGGCAGAAATGGCTTCATTTGGGAAAAAACAAAAAAAAACAAAAACAAGACTGTACGGCTCGTTTGAGAGCGGCTTCATTGTCAAAATAGCAGCAAATGAGGAACGGGACGGATGCCAGACTCTCACAATCTCTGTTTATATCCACCGCCGTTGGCCCGGCTCTTAAAGAAGTGCACAGCTCCTAAATAAACATACAATTTACTGGTGAGGCGGTTTCACATACTCCTCACTGGGTGGCCGGTGAGAACAAATCACAAATCATCTCATCTGGCTGTCCAATCTAATCCAGAGGAATGTAGTTTATCAATTCCAAACTATATAAAAACTGGATTTAGGTATGCAATCAGTCTGGCAACATATACGGTCATTTCTCACATGTCTGTATACATGATAAGGTGTACATGCTGGAGAATACTTTTTGTTGTTTTCCAGATACCTCCGAATAAGGAACAAATATGCCCTTGCAGTATAAGAAGGAACCATAACAGAACTTCATGCCACCTAAAAGGTTTTGAGACTTGTGTCTATTAATAATCTTGGACACTGCCAAATGTAGAGGTTCTGGGAATTTGCTGCTGTTATATTTGCACAGATATGGAAGAAATGTTCGGGAGTGCACATCATGGCCGGGAGCTCGCAGGTCCCGCATTTCGGTGACGGAGGAATGTGTGTTATTTGACGTTGCTCCGCTACAAGATCGCCACTATGGAACAGATATTTTTGAAAATGATAAATGACTGAATTGCATCGCCTTGAGGATCTCGAACTGGATGCCAGTGCTTGTTAAATCTCGCTCCTATTATATTATATTGGCTATAATTACTGCCGCCTATAACTTTCTTTACAACTAATGGTTTCATTAGTGTGCACACAGTAACCTGGCTATAGTAAACCGTTAATCTGCGACAGGTCTTATTCAGGTCACTATATGGACTAAAAATTATTTTCTCATTGCTGTAAGACAATAGGTGCTGACGGAGGCGGACGTAAAAAATTAATATATCATTGCAGTTTCAGCAACAGGTGACATTCACTTCAACATTCACGGACAAAGGTGCTGTTTGACTGGAGACGTGAATTCGTGCTGTTTATTACATTTTTACATCATTTCTTCCTCGTTTCCTCCACCTCGTCTTGCTTCTGTGGTCTGAAGAGGAGGGTGTGAATGGCAAGTGTGTTTGCAACCGCTAATGTAAAAAAAAAAAAGAAAAAAAATTGCCAAAATCATTACGTTTCAAATCCTACTGGTGATAGCTTAAAGGGATTGGTCACCGGAATCCTTTTTTGGTGTTGATAACAGAAAAAAAATACAGGTATAAAATATCGTCTGTGTGCACTCGGGAACACTTATCATGTGATGTTAAACCTTTTTGGAGTGAATCTCCGTAGTTATTTTCAAGAGTGTTAGCCGGAGGAACCCATAAAACAAGAAAAAAGTTTTTTAAAAAAATGTGTTGTAAAGTTGCAATAAATAAGCTATAGGGTTATCATGCAATTCAAATTAAATGTGCAGGGCGAACCCATAACAAAACTGAGTAACAGGGATTGGAAGCAAAATTCTCTGTGTTTGAAAAATGTAACTAGTGCTCAAAAAAAAAAAAAACACTACACCCTGTTGAAAATAGCACCACTGATATTTAGGACTATGACTGTCAATGCAAAAAGTCCTAAAGTCAAAATTCCAAAAGCAATGTGGACAAATGACCAGCCGTTCTCTCGTGTCCTATCTTCTGCAGTTGGAAAGCGAACAATAAACTTTCCATCTTTGCACAGACGCAGACCAACAACTTGTGTTACCAAACGGGAAATGCGATTTCAAACACTTAGCTGTGTGCTACTGTGCAGAATAATAGAGCTGAGTGTGGCACAGCAGAAGATTAAAAAGTGACACCCTTGCTCAGACTTCTCGGGGTCCCCGCTGAGAACTGTGGCCCATGCTGATTCCCTTGGGGTGGCTCTTATTTGCTATCAGTCGCTTCCTGTTCTCCTCTCATTTCCCTCATGCCATCAGACAGAGCTGAAGGTAAAGTGTTGAAGGAGCAATTACAACGCACAAGTCATTTACAAAAAAAAAACAACAACCTAATGTTACCAAGCCAACCTTTCAGTTAACTCCAATTAACATGATATGAGAGTCTGAAGATTTTTATTTTTTGATTTATTTGCCGGCGCTCCACTTCTATAAACAGTAAACAAAAGCACAAGATTCACTCTAAGCTGGTTATCTTTTCCATAACACGACATAAATTACAGTATGCTACTTAGAAGCTGATACTGGTGTGCCAAAGGGGTCCTAATTGATTAAATTCTTCAGGTGCTGTAATTAATAAAAGGAGGCATTAGCCGGCGTTACACACTGCTGAGGATCGATTGTGTTTCAAAGTCAATCACTCATGTCATGTTCACACTTCCACAGAATGGGGGCTGTCTCCTGGGGCCGGCGCTCGCGCACAAAAAGGGGCCTAGGTCCTATTTGCTGAGCCGTAATTCCATCAATAACGAAGCAACATCTGGTTTTTTGCATCCCTCTCATTCTGTTTTTGGATGAGAGCTTTTTCCTGTTAACAGTCCACCTCTGACCCGTTTATTTTTTTTTAATAATCTCTTTTCTCATAGCTCTGACAACTTTTCTGCCTATTTTTCTGCGGGGGGGGAAATGCCTTCTTCATCGTCTCACATTAGGCCATCTCCATCAAGGCCACTAAAAGTGTCCGCAGGTTTTTCATTCTTTAAACAAAAATTACAAGAGTTGATTTGGGCACCAAATCAGGTGGAGGGGCTTATCTGTGAAGTCAGCTGCTTTAGTGTTTGGCTGGAATGAGAAACTTAAAAGATCTCATTGGTACATACTTGAAAAGAGCTGTGCACCAGAATGAATTGGGCCCGTCTCTTCACAGAAGCAAATCAAACCAAAAAAAAGGGGGAACGACGTAGGAGAGCGAAACCGTCAGGAAACACTAAAAATCAAAAGAGAAAAGAATCTTATCTGCCAAGATTAACATTAATATGACAAAGCTGCTTATTCTCCCTTTAAATCTGGATCAAATTTACATAACTTTTATGTCTACATGGCTCACCATTTCTTTCTAAATTGCCATTGTGAAGGAGCAGCCATCAAAGCGCTCAGTCAAAGGCAAACACACTCCCAGTGACTCAGCGAGCCCTCCGCAGTGCCTCTTTGAAATGTGCCACCGTGCTCCCGAACAAAGGTAATAATGTCTCTCTTCTGCTGGTATCTGGGTTGAATGAGATCAATCACTCTTTGGGCAAGGAATCAGCATGTGCATCGCTCTTTTGTCACCACTGTCAAGATGTTGGGGGCAGCGGGGATGAGCCTGATGTAAATCAAAAGACTTTCGGTGCTCCCTAGGAGACAAGGTCCAGACACTATCAGCCCTGGCCATCAGTGACCCTCATTCCCAGAACAATGAGTCATTATGGAGCTCTGAGAGACCTTAATAGACTGACTGATGGATGAACCTGGAAAGGTGTGTGTGTGTGTGCGTGCGTGTGTGTGTAAGCGATGACAGAAAAATGCAGCATGGTTGGTGCAAATGTAAAGGAGCGAGTGGCCAAGTCCTGCTCGCTGTGTGCCGCAACAAAACTGCTATTACAGCCCGTTGGGTGCAGAAAGGGGGTCTTTTGTGAGCTCACATTCACCTCGAGGTAGGGCAAAGTGGAGGTAAACGCTCCGCTGATTCAACATTGTTTGATTGATGGACTTCAGGGGTAGAAAGGATCCGTGTCATACAACAATGGAGGTGTGGCGACTGCAGCCGCTATCCTCGGGCCGGACCCCAGGGGAGGGTGCCGGGATGATTAAGAGGGAAACATGGCGTCGGGTTATTTCTAATAGGCTGTGATAACACTGACATCATCCCTGTAATTTTTCCTTGTGAAAGGATGAAGCCACTAAATTGCTCTTAAAAGGGGAATTAGAGTAATGGGAAGGAATTCCTTTGTTTTGAGGAGAAAGGAAAGCGAATTGGCTGAACACTGTTGTTGGGAACATCTCTAATGAGTCACTCTTTTAAAAGGGCAGACATCAGCACATCATGGTGGCTGCTAATGCATGACACCAGTGATTTTCAAACTGCGGCTCCCGGCACAGAAACAGGTGAGTCGTGGGACAACTGCATCAAAAAAATGGACCTTTCAAAACACGCAATGTAGACACTAGAAAACAATAGCTGAATTCTTAGATATCTGACAACATGGACAAAAATGTAAAGCCAAGAGCGGCCAGTGCCCGGTCTAAAAACCGTGATGAGAATCACTTCCCGAAAACAAAAGACGCCACATTGAAAGTTGGACGATTCATATGCTGATTACGGCTTTGCCGCCTGATGATGTGTTCTTCGCCTGGGAAAGCTGTCATGTGGTAACACTGGATTCACTACAGATTTAAATGACACGTAATGCCTGGCAATTTTCTCATATTAAATGTAAGACAATGTTGAACAAATAACTACAGAGCGCCATGGAACATAATTATAGTGCTTTGAAAGCTGAACTACGTCTTGACAAAATCATTTTACCTCGCAATAAAAAATTCACATCATCAAACTCAAATCATTGTGTGGGTCCTTGCATGAAAAAAGTTTGGGATCCCTTAAGTTAGCTCGGTGACATCACCGGTGTCATAACGCAAACCTGCCACTAATCTTTTCACACGGTTGGTAAAAATGTCGCTCGGATGCCACAGCTTCAAGAAAATGACGTTCCACTGTAACAGCCCTCGTGTCTGACAGCACTCTATTAAAAACCCAGCAGAGGGTACTAAGTGGGAACTTAGTCACCATCACAGTCTGGCTTCACTGCAGCCGTTTAGCACCTCGTGCAGACCCTCGAATGCCAGCGGCTAGACATGCCGTCAATACGAGCAGACATGCTAATGGAAAAACAAAGGCGGCGGGGCTCACCTTGGAACAAACAATAGGCGGCTCTCATTCTGAATCAGGAGGTTCTGCGCTTGTTTATCGGGATCAATAGACACAATGGTAAACTGTTACATTCCCATACTGCAGCCAATACAGCTCAACTGGGCTTTTGCAACTAGTTTCATAACAACAACGGATGCAAGCTGTTCAGAAAGAAAGTAAAGTACTGCATGATTATTTTTGCTCCAGCATTCAAAAATGTCAACTGATATGGATGTTTTAAAACCAATATTTTTTTTTTAAAATGAAGCTGCTGATAGATGCACTGATATTCAGTATTTCTAAATTTGAAAATTACAATGCGAAAAAAAAAGATGCAAGAAAGCTGTTTCTAAAAGGATGATATTGATACTGTCAATCAATATCTTTAAAAAAAAAAATCTTCTAGAGAGACAGCTGGAGAATAACCTCTTTCATCACAGAGAGAGAAGATATTGACACACCGAAACTCCATAGTCGGTGTAACCCTGGTCAGTATCTGCAGTCAGGAGTGAAAATTAATAGGAGGATGTGTCAGCGGAAGCAAGAAATTTGCATTAAAAAGTCAAACAGCGAAGAGCACATGGCTGTGCAGGCGGCAGAGACACAGCCTGTCACCACGGAACAGCTACAGCTTCACCCAAACCCGCTTTATACACACTGAACAAACACCGTGTTGCTTACCCAGGCCAAACCACTGCTGTAGTTGTATTTGTTGCGGCGACTCCACTAAGAAACCCGATTTTCAGCAGTCTCATTTGGTGCACATCAGATATCCTCTCCTCTTTCACTTGGGTAAACAATGGCAGGGTGATGGAGCCGGTGGCTGAAGTCTCTGGTGGATGGTGCAGTTCAGTGCCATTATGAAAGTTTAATCAAAGGAGCAGGAGGCTGTGGTTAAGTCTCACAGGAGAGCGGCTCAGAGCCACCAACCAGGAAGCTTTGGCAAGAGGTCTCATATCAAATTTAGAAGTCATTAAGATGGCTAATAACAAGCAGTAGCCAATGCCATGAGCCACAGTTGTGAGAACACAGCAAATGAAATGCCTGCTCCTCATCTAAAATCCCACAGGAGAGGCCAGAGAGAGGCCAGACCTTGTGGATATTTCCATAAGCATTTTTTTTAAATAAAATTCAGCATAATGAAAGATAAACAACTGGAAGGAAGGATGGAGTGAGATTTAATAACAGCAGAGTTGCATCCCCAGATATCGTTCCTTCCTCAGTGGATCCTTGTGTCAATACGGACTCTGATGCCGCTAATCTAAAATGATAAGTCCAATCGTAATGATTAAAACCTGTGTACGGCTGCACGGTTTGTGCAACAGGATCTCGGCTGGGCCATAAAATCAATGCCTTTCTGAAGCTTTTTGAAACGGCAGCCGCTTAGATGCCCAGACAGCTTGTTAAAGGATGTAAGAATGATTTCTTGCAAGGTCAATCGTGATCTTGTGACAGTTTTAGGTCTTTGCCTTTGTTTATCCTAGATCCCTCATTTCAAAATATATCAATACTGCTGCCAAGGGTGTACGAAATGTATAGGCCAGTTTGCTATGTTTGCCATCGGTGCACCATAAACGAGAATACAGTGAGACAAATGGCCCATTTGGTAGCTGTAAAATGTCCAGTCTATCTATCAGTCTGGGAAGTGAGCTCCCACATTGGGAGATGAAGACTAAGGAGGCTTTAGGGGAAATAAATGGCATCGGAGGTAGAAAACAGGTCAGACCAGTGAGGTCAGAAACTGTCCAGCAATCACAAGTTCTGACCATGAGCATTAGGATCTTTTTCAGAAAGGGGGTAACCAAATAAAACCTGAAGCGCCTGACAAGCTGGCCTCCAGAAAAAGCACTACAGACTGCACTGATGGATATATGTGTGTGCAAACTCTTTATGAACTGTCTTGAAGTGTCTCCAGAGCAAACAACTCAAGGGGCTTTGTGTGTTGCCTTCTGAATGGGTATTAACTGCTGTATATTCCGATCTGGACCTTCAAGTACTAAAGACGCACTATTTTTTTTTTACACCGTGGCATCTCCATGTCTCAGTAGAAGATAACTGTTTGAATTCTGTAACCTGACACAGACACATGATCTCGCAAGATCATATTAGTTTTGACATGTGAAAACAGTCTGGCCACTGTCCAATCAAAGCGTTTGATGACGACTTGAGAAGCCACAGTGCACTGAACTGCAAAACAGACCTAACAGGATTGCAGTGATGTTGAACGGTGCGTGTCCTGCGTCCCTCATGCATTAAAATCCAAAAAGGGCGCAGTAAACTCTATTGATGTGTCCAGTGGACGCACCATATGTTTACCCTGATAATGCTAAAGCAGAGCCTTATCTCTCCTTCACTGAACAGGACTGGATGATTCAGTGATGGAGGCTGAGCAACAAGCACACCCAAGCATCCAGTTGAGTTTAATTTTCAAAATAGGAAGATGCACGACTTGAGCTGGAAAGTGTTTGACGATTCACAAAATGGTTTATCCATGCATAACTTCCACGTTAGGAAAAGAGAGAATTAAGATCCTGTGGATTTTCTCCTGTCCACGCGCCGAACATTATCGAGTGGTTTGAATCTGCTCAGCGTACCGATAACCGCAAACAAGAATGAGACACAGCACTTTTGCACGACCACTCAACCAACCAGTGACCGAACTAGTGAACGAATTTTGGCGAGCGGAGCGAAATGAACTGAATCTTCCAAATGAACGAAACCAGCCAAACATGTTGAAATGTCGACTCCAGAAATTGTGAGTCGGGTACAGCAGGTATGTCGTCGTTCAGATGCATTTACAACACTCATATATAAATGAAACCATAATTACAACCACAAAAACATCAAACACTATTTTAAAACCTACAGTTTGTCCAAATAAACCCCCCCAAAACGCCCCTGGGACATTGAAACCCCTCAACATCACTGAGGACGTCAGTGAAGCTTTTCCTTACAAAAACAGCACGAATCCTAAAGCAACATGCTAACAAGCTAGCAGTATGCTCACCAAATTGCCTGCTATGTATTTGGTGCCACCCCTTTGCTTTGACTTTGTGTTTTGTGTAGTGAACCATGGTAGCAAAGTCAGAGTATAATACCCAGAAATCATGAACCACGACAAGAAGCAAGAAAGAAGCAAGTTCAATAATAAATCAGAAAAAAGCTTCAAATGCAGTTGAACAGTCATACAGTACACCTTGCCAAAAGTAAGGTAGTGCAACAGGCTTATGAAATTAACAACAAAGCCTCTAAATCCTCATTGTTCTCACAGTCCAGCATTAAAGGCTCAACCGAAATGAAAAAGGTGAACTTGCTTCATGATGTGCGGCTCTGATAAAAACAAAATCTAGGCACGGTTCCTGCCGATAGCGGCGTGCGTCACTTTGGCGACAGTGATAGCCAAATGCTTGAAGGCGGCGACGTAGTACACAGCGTTTAAGGAGGTGGCGAGGCAAAACAAGCAATAACAAAATATGATCAAAGAGATTTTATCGCCATACTTGCTGTATCCTACTGGGATGATTGTGCCTTTTTGAGCATATTAATCTGTGCTAAATAGAGGCTGGGAGAAGTTTTTATAAGCTGTACATTGGAAATAAGCCTCAAGCAGTGTACCTGAAGCTTGTGTCAATCAAAAAGTTACAGCCCAAGCGCAAGGTGAGTCATGCCCTTCACAAAGCATTTACAGGAGGAATGAAGAAAAGTGACTTTTGACTGTTTTGAGTGCATATTCCTCATACCTGTTATTGTCATCATTTTTCTGTCAGGTATCAGGTATCCTTGGGTAACCTGGTGGTTACATACATTGTTTAACTTCTCCAAAAAGTCATTTTTCACATCAAAGGGTCTGTAAATATTCATAATCTCACCCAACCACAGACATACAGCTACTTTATCAACGACCTTGATCAATGCCACAAGACTGGTGGACGAGTGCGTGAGCAGATCAACCGAGAGACAGTTTGCACTGTGCAGCGCTCGAGTCCTCGGTCTCCTGGAAGCCGAGCGGAGGATTTACATTCCCCATGATTCCTCTGAGGTAGTGCAACAACATGGCGCCACAGCCGGGAAACCTCCAAAAAGCCTGTGGTGTGATGGCAGCGCCTTGTCGAGTGCCTCGTCTGTACATTATTTTCCAGTTAGAGATGTCAACAGAGCAAAAGAGAGAAAAAAAAATTGCATTTGCAGAAGCAGCGTGACGATAGGGGTTGTGGGGGTGAGGGACATGAGGGAATGTGGCTGAGTGCAAAGTGATGGATGATGCAATCGTGAATTCACCTCATTAGTTAAATAGTCCCCGGCTGCTCATGCGTTATTTGACTGCGGGTTAATTTCAGTAAGAAGTTTCTCCAAAGCCTTGGCCACATGCAAGAATTCAGACAGTGAATTTAATACTGAGGGCTGCACACTCACCACTGCAGCACAACATGAGACCACCCCCGCTACCAGACCTATATAATTCTTAAATCAAAACATTGCTCCCAACACCATTCTCGTCTTTAAAGCCAGGCATTTTGATTAGGCTCACATAGGCGCCTGATTTACATAAATCAGATCATTATAGAGCATTTGGAACAGGAGGTATGTGACCAAAATAACAAACACGGTATGTAACCTTCCCTCTGGAGACTTGGCTTGCTCCCTGTTAATGATAAAGACCATTTAAGAGGTGTACCAAGGGATGTTGCCATGAAATTACTCACGGCACATATGTGATGAGCGTTTTTTGTGGTTTTCTGGCTCCCGGCCGCCATGCTAACTGAAACATGAGTAGTGGTTGAAGAAGACAAGATGCTCGCCCAGCTGTATTTCAGTCCTCTGATATGACATAGCACGTAAAGTCCAGTGATGGAAAAACAATTACTGTGATTTACAAACCAACACGTATTCCAAAAAGGTCTGTCTATGAAGAAGTGCAGCGACTGGGTCCTTGAATTACTGAATCTCAGAAATAAACAACTTGTGTGCCTACAAATTATCCTCAAAGAACTGCCATTTGAATTTGAATTGCCATGCATCCATCCATAATGAGGCTGGCGCTGTGTTTTTATGGCTGGATTGTCTGTATGGCTCGACTCTGTGTAGCACTTGATTGAAGAGTGGCATTTTTCAGTGTGATGATTTTGAAAATTAAACCGTTTTTTCCTTCATAATCAATATAGAGAAACAAGTTAGGATTTTGCTGTTTATAGGGTTTGATTGAATAAACATTGGCAAAGTGCTACCCTGGAAGCAGAAGCCTTGCAGATAATGCTAAGAAACATGAGAAAAATGAACTCCAAACAAATGAAAAACAACAACATTGGCGCATTAACGGTGATCCGCACTTCAGTTTGAATTTAATCTAATCACGCTGCTCAAAGGCTGCATATTGATATGTGCCACACAACACGGTGCAAACACACACTTAACACTATCAACAGCATCTAATAGAGTATAAGGAGCTGCAGATTGTGTGTGTGTGCGTTAGTTTCAAGAGGTTTTGGACGGCGATGCGTTATTTCAGGTTGTAGGTCAGTCATCGTTTATTACTTTGGATCTGACAAAATGTGAGGTTTAAGTCGGGAAAACAATTACATCTCAAACCGAAGTGATATGGATGATTTCTTGAGCGTAATAGCAAGCTCGAGAATTGGTAAGTGATTGCAAACGTCTCTCTCTCTCTGAGCACCGTCTAGTATTTCAAATGTTTTGTAGAGGCAGGATTGGTTGACTGTATGTAAAACTATCTTCTTTATACACTTCATTAAAACTCATCTTTTGCATATTCAACTTTATGTGTGTGTGTGTGTACAAAGAGGAGAGAGACGACAGCGATGCGAGAGTGGAACTGCTTACCTAGCCAAAGCACCCTCTGCACATATGCTTTGCTCACAAAACTATGAAACAAGTTAAATTCAACACCTTCTGCCCACCCTTCAGATCCAGACAGGCAATTAATTTTGCCGTAAAGTTAATTCTAATTCCTCTGTCCCATAAAGAGGGCTGAGAGTCCCACCTTGACTGGTGGAGCTCAGAAATAATGTCGCAGGTGGCTCGAACAGCAGGGGAGCCCCCAATCTCTATTATCAGCCCAAGGGGAGAGGCAGTGGAAGGAAGAGGCCAAGGAGACTGCAATATGGTGAGTTTAGTTTCACCTGGCCTCACAGTTTGACCTCTGGACCATGTGTCAACTCCTCCGGAAGAGCTTAAAAATAATTAAGGAGCAAAAATCTTCCGAGTGGGCAGTATATTAAAGTATTGAAATGCACGCTCCTGAGGGTATTATGCACACTGGATGCATTGCAAATGTGGCGGACTCGCCGAAAGACCTGGGAAAGGCACACGCCAGAGCTGATGCAAGCCAACAACTGACAGCTTTTGGCTTCAAATGATTGAAGTGTGGAAACATTCAAACCTCCTGGTAATACTGTTAGAAGAAAAGAGGAGGAAGACGAGATGAAAGATGTCTGCAGCCGGAATCCTTCAAGTGTCTATAAAAATGAGACTTCGATAGATAGATTGACCCATAAGATTAATTACAACGGTCAGAGCGGACGTCCTTCATGGCACACCAGCAGAAATGACAATATTCTGGTTATATCACCTTTTATTTCTGGTTGTTTTTTTCACTTTGGGGTTTTGAGAAACAGAAGGTCAAGGAAGGTCATTTTCAAAGATGAAAATGGTTAGGACTGGACCAATATGTTTCTGGCCAGTACAGGACTTATATTAAAAATCAAATATTGGCCAGGCAGTGTTGCCCACCACCGATGCAATGGAGCCTCCTGGTGAATATGTTTTTATTATTGTTTTCATATCAGATTATTGACCGGAGAAATCACTCCAAAGGCGCGTGGGGAGATTTTATCCGACAGCCTCGGCAAACCTGCAGTGAAACCTGCCTCGCCCCGCCTTAAAGGGATCGCGCACCCGTTTCTCACTCACTTAAAGCGGTTATCTTTAAGAGCGTTAGCCGGGGGGAAGTCCAGCTCAGTGGCAGGAGGCTAACAGTTAGCATTTGGTGCATCCAGCCAGTATCCAGCACTGAAGTAAAGAGAGGAAGATAGCACCACTACTGTCCCACATAACAGCTAGGGCGAAGAGAATATCAACTTTTTGAAAACGAGTGAACTTCCCCTTTAAGGAATCTTGTAATAATCTGATTTTCAATGGGGTTTTAGTGTTCCATCGTGGTCTAGATATTAATACAGATGCTTACAAGGAACCACAGAAAACCTCTATTTTTTATATTTTGGTTTTAGTACAAAAACAGTGTAAAAATGTGACGATATGGAAACTAAATATGGAAACAGGAGCACTGAAGCATGAGCGCTGGCTGCTGACAGCATCGGCGCTGACCTTCAGCAGTCAGCACCGATCTAAACCTTCTGCTGTGGAGGTGCCGTGTTGCGCATGACTGTTAACAGAGTCGTACAATTATTTTCTTCACCTAGGTGTGCCATGGGTAATGCCCACTGCTTTCCAGTCTGGCACGGCCGGCTATACTATACCCACCGCAGCGAGCAGGCAGGAAGTAATGGGTTAGGGGGAAGGGCGGATGAGGGAGGGAAAGGTATATAAAGGAAAAGGTAGCGAGAGAATAAACACATTTATCGCTCCCACAAGATGAATGCAATCTGAGCTTTCGGGCTGCCTAGTTGATAAGCTGCCTTTATCTGCTTTGGCCACAAACTAAAAGATGAAGAAGTTCATTTTCCCGGCATGGGGCATCACCACATTGTGTGTGCATCCGAGATTACGGGAGTCACGGGAGTTAAATTTTCACAATAACGTGTTTGTCGTGAGTGCGATGCCGCTCGACGAAGATCTTATTTGATTTGCTGAGAGTGATTTTTGCTGCAGATTTTGTGCTCCAGACGGACCGACCTGTCATGAATTTGGCTCTTGAGAACCACAGGAGAGAATACAAGCGGTAAGAGCTGGATTAGGGTGAAGGTGTGAGGAGCAGAGTGAAAGAGAAAGGGGAGGAGGAGAGAACAGAAGGCCTGAGAGAAAACGAGGGGGACAGCGCGAGAGAGGAGGAGTGGAAATCTCTCTTTTTCCCGCTGACCCGCTTCCTCCGCTCAAACACCCTCCACGCCCCCTTCCCCTCTGGGCAGCCAGGTGGCCGGGCCGGGCACAGACGGCCCTCCTTCCCCTCTCCATGCTGGCTCTGCTGGCCCTCCCAAACACAAAGCAGCAGTGGTGGGAGGACGCCGGCCAGACGGGACACAAAGGGAGGATGGACAAACCGCGTTCGAAGGCCTGGCGCTCGCTCACCTTCCACACAGCACTCGCACACGGAGGACAGAGCCGAGCCGAGCGACTCGGTGGAGGCTTTTTCAGAGCAATTCAATTGTTTTCCATAAAATGACACATGAATTTCCATCTGTGAGGCAGAGAAAATGTTGATTGAGGTGTGATGGGAGGTGTTGTTGTTTTTTTTCTTTTCTTTTCTTTTTTTTTTTTTTTTTTTTCAAGTAATCTGCATTTCAGATGCACTCAGAATTGTTTGCCGAGCGGAAAGATTGGTAATCTAAGATAATCATTTTATTTTTTTGGCGATTTTTTTTTTGTTGTGCTAAGTGGTTATTGTTGTGAAGTCCTTTAATTCTGTCTCTGTGTTTGGTGGTGCATGCTTACAGCCACGTTTTGTTTTGTTTGGTTTTTTTGCACTGCACTTCTCAAACAATTTTCTGTGAATGAAATTCAAGTTTCTGTAGGTGGCGCCCTTTAGTTGTTCAGGGCTATGATAGTGGGCTATCACTGCTCATGCTGAAGACCCAGCTCTTGTGTTTATTACAAATCAATAAAAAAAATATGAGTATTGTTACTGACCGGTGAAAGCCATACATCTCTTGATTCTGGTGATTTTCATGTTTTAACTTAATCTGAGTTTTGACCCGCTCCTCTGTGGGTTCAGAAAGTTCAACAACACTAATAATATGAACTGAAAAATGCACAGTCAAAATAAAACACCGGACTGTCTCGCTTTCTGAAATGTCGACATTACGGAGATACATGGTTTCCATTGGACGGCAGCAGACATTTCTTTTACTTTAAATCCCAGCAGAACCACCGAGCCAACTTCAAAGAAACTAGTGCCAACCAGTGCCAGTGTCAGATTCTTTGCTAGCCCATCATTTTCACACCATCCTGGTTTGTTTACCAAACTGCTTCCTCTGGTTAGTGAGCTTGCTAGCTAGTTAGCACAAAATCAACACGACCCGATTTCCATTTCTCTTCTCATACTGTGATTTCCAATCAGAGCCAATCAGAGAGCTCTGGATTATCAACAGCCTCCGCCGCGGCCTGGATATGCTCAATCTGCTCTTTTTTTCCAGCAATATGTGTCAAATGTTCATTTAAAGGTACCATTAGTTTGCAGATGTTCTTGCTGGGTGCCACAATATGTGAATGTGAATACACGATTGCAGTGAACTGAATGCATTAAATTAATTTATGGCCAGGTTTACGGCAGAATTATAGACCGTGACTCGCTGTGCAGGATCTTGTACAGTGATCCATTCACCACCCACAGTCTTCCCCCGACAACCCCACGGGTACCGGCGGCCGCTTTTCAGTCAATACAGCTTTCTGAGGCCGAAATGCTATGTTTCAACCTCAATGGGGCACAGTGTACCCAAGGCTGCCATCTGTACTTCCTTAGCAGATGTCATGGCCACTCCATCATCTGGGAGTCCTTGTGCCTTTGCAGGGCATGCTGTCCACTTATTAGAGTGAACACAGCGGCCCATTGAGCCAGCGCACTGTCTCAGAGGACAAATGATGGGATATGACTAAGAGGTCGTCTACACGGACAAAGCACAAAGCGCCATTCACACACGCTGCGAACATGCACCGAAATATAACAATGCCTGGGCTGAAAATGAATGCTAACCTCTTGTTTTACTGGCAAGCTTGGATATGTTCTTCGAAATGTAATGCCATTACACAATGGACACTGCTTCACGCAGGGAAATGAATGGGCTGTGATGTGGGCAGCCGTTATTGACAAGAAGGAAAGGCTAGGAGCAAGCCGCCAATGATGTGGCACTGCCTGCCTCATTCGCAAAGTCCCCACTAGCAGCATTTAACCTTCACAGGCCTCAGTTAATTTGCTGTGGCTTGCCCGGCACACAATCTCCCAATAAAAGCTGCAGTCTGAAGTTGAGAAGAATAGCCTCACAGCAGAGCCACTCCAGCAGAGAGACAGTGAGCCGACAGAGGCAACGCCGGCGATCTGAGAAACCACTGTTCAAAAGCAAAACAATTGCAGCCTCGTTGCATCAGTTGGATGTCGGGTCCACAAGAGCATTGCTGAAAAATTCGTCATCCCCAAAGCCAACAAGGTCTTCAAAAGTTAAAAACCAAACAATGCTCTATGAAGTGATTGATCTTCAGAGCATAAACACACTTCTCCCATTTAGAGAAGAGTGCCATTGTAATTGTAATTCAAGAGACAAAAACCAAGAGGTTCCTTCTTCTCCCCATTTGCTGCTCTGACTTGGCTGAAAAACATTTCACTGGATTAATCTGGTCCTCCTGGAAGGTGAAGATAAAACGTACTTTAAGGCAGCATCAGCAGCAAGGACAAGGCGAGAAGGATAATCACATGGAGCAAAACTGTATCAGACACATTCTGATGATAATTGTTTATCGTCCCCCATCAAGGTCAGGATTCTTCCCGGCGTTGGGAAAACGCAAGCACCTCAAACAGAACGATCACATCCGCACGCTGCTTTACTTTTTCATCCCTACTTATCAGCACCCGACTTGGCAAAACTGCATTGCAAAACAACCCGTGCACTTGTGTGTTTTGCGGTTTTCCTCCAATCAACCCCCGAAGACACCCACGCAAGGTCAACAACATGCCTGGTCAACAACCCAAATGAATAAAGGTCTAGATAAAGAACAATGATTAATTGGCTTGCTGCGTCAATGTTGGGCAAGGACAAAACCACAACCTACCAATCAGCGCTCACCGGGGGCTCAAGTGGAGAACAAAGCTCATGTGGCAAACTGGTTTCGGGCTGCACTGCGGTGCCTCCTCAGCACAAAGATAACAGCTCTCATCACAGCACAGCTTCACCCTCCAAAGACCACCGCTGTCCTCTCGCGCCATTCATCCACCCCACCCCCGAGGCACCC
>OMLB01064193.1:10670-24966 GCA_900302555.1 Myripristis jacobus | reverse complement strand
ACCCACCCACTTTCCCCTGTCATCTCCGACATCACCCGGGTCCTTTCACTTCTCAGACAACCCAAGCTAATAAATATTCCACGCCTGGAAGGAGTTAGGGAACATTAAAATGATCCATACGAGCTTACAGGGCCCCTTTCTGTTCTTGTTTAGGAGTGAGCGGGAGCCGGCTTCATTTCCTCTGACAGTCAGAGGTAAGCGGAGCACAGGGAGGAGGAGGAGGAGGAATATTTTTAACCAACGCTGCTCCCTACTACCGATGAATCACCTCGGCACCCGCTATCTCCAGGGGGCATTCTCTGAAGGGTGGGGCGAGAGGTGCACGCTTCAGGATGGAGGATGTGTGGAAAACCAAACCGCACTTACCTAGAAGAGAGACAACAGAGGGAGAGAGAGAGAGAGAGAGAGAGAGACACATCAATCACGATGCACATGTATAAATTTGACACAGATATAAACTACTACAGCGTTTCATGAAAAAAAAGCACCAAAAATAGCGTGCCGACCGAGGAGATGCACAGGACCGGGGCGAGACAGGTGTAGGCTTTTGAAGGATGATACTGATGCTGATATTTTTTTTTATACTGAGGCTGACGACGGCTGATATTTTGAGCCTATATTCGATATCTTTTGAATCTGATCACTTTTCATCATTCCTGGAACATCAGTAGTCAGTGTTTTCCCTGGAAGATTAATCATGCCAGAAACAGCATTTAGTCCAACAAGTCTCACACACACACACACACACACACATAGACACACGGAGTTGGGTGACCTTAGCCCGATGCAGCAGTTCAATGGTAGGCTTTAATAACTGATTTACAAAATAAATAAATAACTGACCAAGTAAATGAAATGTGCACATCTACGGGGCCCTGAAATTCCAATATGAAATTTTAGGGCTGATAATTGATAACCGATAATAAGTGTTGTTTGTTGTGGCCAATACGGTTACGATAACCCATAACATTCCTATTGTATTTGCATAAATATGAAGAGGACAATAAAGGTTAGCTTTTTAAATGGACCATTTTTTTTTCCACTGTCAATATCATTTCGGTAAAAAGACACACAAGAAAAGTCATTTTCACTTTCACATTTTTTTCTGTTACTAGGCAGTGATGCAGTTCACGCAAAATCCTTGTACATTTTGAGACCCCACATTAAATGCACAGCCAGTCAAAATATATAAACATCAAAGAATTCAAATGGGGAAAAAAAATGCATCTGTCTCAAGTATTTTTTTCCCCTAAAATGCAAAAGCACAGAGGCCCAGGAGATGCACCCCTACTGAAAGAAAGGGCTCCGCGTTTATCAGATGGAATTAGTAGCGGAAATTCCATTATCAACAATAATGCAATTTTCTCATTGATCTGAGGATAATTTATCAGCTGCTAATATATCATGCATTCCTACAGCCGACTGGTACAGATGGGAAAGTTCCCAGTTGATGCTCTTTACACAACTCCAAGTTCGCCGATACAGGATGAGCTTGTGCTATGTTCCTTTTTTTTTTGTTTTGTTTTGTTTTATTCCATCAAAACACGAGTGTGGGCATTTTCTTCCAAACCTATCACAGGCGGCTTAGTCGATAAACAGGGAAGTCCATTCGCCGGCGCCGGAGGAGGGAAAACAAGTCACGGCGGCTGACCTGTGTCATCGGGCTCTACGCGTACAGCAGCTCTGCCGTGTTTACGCAAATCCAAGTGATTCATGTCCGACCGGCCTGGGCTCTGCTGTAAGCGGAGCAGAGCGTCAGGAACTCGAAGCAGGCATTATGAGTCAGTAAATAACCGCGAGCCGCCTTCACACTGTTATCGGACACAACAACAGCTAGGACGGCGGGTACGTGTGCACATGAATCGATGTGCGACTGTGTGTGTGTGTGTGTGTGTGTGTTTGCCTCTGAATGGAAATGGGAAAAGACAACAGAGGGAATGCTGTTGTGAGGAAAAAGGGGGGGAAAAAAAAAAAGCGCCACATCCTAATCCTCCTGTCTCAGCTTCCTCCTCTGATAGAAATACTATCCATCTAATTCAAGCGAGCAGAAAACATGGTTAATCGGTAGTGTGGCCATCTATCATGCTGGCAGGCGCACGACTCGTGGGTTTAAGGCTGGAAAGAGACTTAACCCAGGAGGAAGCTACTGCTTGCCAGCATATGCCGGTAGCTTTTGAGTCAATACATCTCTGCGGATGCAACCCTGCGCCTCCTTCATCTACAAATGTTTTGTTAGTGATTATCACGACGGATTTTGTCCATGCATGTGCTGCTTCCGCCCCGGTGTTAATTTCCTTGGGTAAAACTACGTCAAAAACATGTTTTCCTCAAAATGAGACAAAAATGAAACAAAAAATGCACAAAAAAAATGACGAAATAGAATGGCGTGGCCGTCAGCAAACAAAATCGAGGCGAAAATTGCCAGATGTACACAAATAAAAACTCCTGACCTCAGTTTATTTTATTTTGCCGGGGGCTCAAAGGTGCAAACCTCTGGATATTACAGATCTGACAGGAGGCTCGTCTGGCTAAAATTAGCTGATCATTACCTAAACATATCTGTGCACCTGCGCGTCTGCAACAGCACTTTTATTGTGACGGGAAAAACAAAAAACAGACATGTGGACAAACTATACTTTTGATATTAAGTACAGCATAATCACAAAAGTTAAGTTGGATAGGAAACACAAGCAGCTGGAATGAGGAATGAAGTGCAATCGAGGTATGAAGGTCAATAACAAATAATGTAATGAGGAATTTAAAAACAGACAAAAACCACTTAAGCTGCTACAGTTTTCATTAACTATTTATCAAATTTATATATTTATACAACTCTTTTACAACTCTTTTTTTCCAAATGCTGACTGCTTTTCCGACTGTTTTCATTGAGTAAAACTAGACGGAACAGAATTCAAAGGTTGGTTTTTTTTTTTGCATTACTGATTAATTTGATTTTGGCTCAGATTCAAACCCAGGACGCTGCCTTGATGAGCGGGACACGCTCTACCAGGGGAGCCGGGGCCCCCAAAACTAACAACGTGACTAAAACCAACATGTATTATGGTCAAAAGACTAAAGCTAAATAATTATTAGCCATCAAAATAATTAACACCGCTTCCATCTCCAGTTTGTGATCAGTAATGCAAATGTGCAGCGTCATAAACCTCCAGGTCAGGGCTATTCAGTTTCAACAGCAAGGGGGCCAAATATAAAAATCATTGAGGGTACGGGGGCCACATCCAATATTTTGTCATATACTTGTCTTGTCATGCCGCTTCACGTTGTATTCCTTCATCACAGCGACGCATTCGTGGCACAATAACTACACCGCTTCAGTACTAAATAAATACTTGTCAGTGCATTTGCTGTGGTTACAACTTTGTTTTTTTTATTTTAATTTTTTTGTTTTGGGGGGGTTGACAGAGACATTTCGCAGCTTCTTAACTTGTTATTAACTTGACGCTTGACCGTGGTGCAAAGACAGCCGGCACGGGGCGGCACAAGCACAGCAATTACATGCGCGAGAAACGTAATGTGACATAAAATAAAGATGTATGGTTCAGATGTCTCAAAGAAGCTCAGCGTAGATCTGTTATACGTCTGTGGTTCAGAGATGTGTACCTGTTTTGCAAGTAGCGTCTGGCGGGCCGTAGACAAACTAAAAAGAGCCGAGTCCACCAGTTGGACAGGCCTGCTCCAGGTCCTGAGCACACGGTTTAAATCCCAGCAGGAGAGCAGGACAGGGGTGACCCCTCCCCCCTGTTCTGTTTGTTTGCCTGTTAGCAGGATCTCTCCCATTAGTTCTGACTGGATCTACAAATGCATTTGCACAAAGCTGTGGAGAGGCTGGCGAGGCGAGGAAGACGCGATTAACTTTTCACACCGACTGCAGAGAGGTGACAAGATGTAACACCGTCCCCGTGAAAAACTGAAAAAATGAAGCCCGAATCGAGTCGTGGAAAGGAGGAGGAGAGATTCGTCCTGCAGCACGAGAAGCGCTCGTCAGGAGTCAAATTCAGGTCGGTCAGCCAAAAGTGCGATATCAATAAATAAATTTGATAAATAGTCGACGTAAACTACAGCAGCTGCAGCTTTTTTGTCTGTTGTTTTCACATTTCACATTTAATTCCTCATTACATTATTTGTTATTGACCTTCATACCTCGATTGCGCTTCGTTCTTCATTCCAGCTGCTGCAACTTCCAATCTAACTTTTGTGATTATGCTGTACTTAATATGGTATAGTTTGTCCATATGTCTGTTTTTTGTTTTTTTGTTCCTGTCACAATAAAAGTGCTGTTGCAGACGCACAGGTGCACAGATATGTTTAGGTAATGATCAGCTAATTTTAGCCAGACGAGCCTCCTGTCAGATCTGTAATATCCAGGAGGTTTGCACCTTTGTGCCCCCGGCAAAAGCAAAAAAAATATATATATATCACTGCACCCCTTCCAAACTGAGGTCAAGAGTTGCATTTTCATTTTTGTCTTTTTGTTTTTTTTTTGAACAAATATGTCCTTCTATTTCATCATTGTTTTTGTCAGCACAGTTCAGTTTTGTTTAGTTTCCGTCTCTTTTCATCCAGGAAAAAGTGTCCCGGACAAACAGGCTTTGTCATAGTTTTAGACAACAAATTCAACACTGTTTGTTATAACACTGGAAATGATTAAATTTGCAAAACGTCAATACAAGAGCACTCTGTTATACTGACTGATGTATACCTGTCCAGAGCTAATATTGGCAAATGGCTCATTTATGTGTGACAACAAATATTTTGCAGGCAAATATTTTACTCGTGAGTTTGAGCAATGTTAATGAAAAAGTTTTCTTTTACAAGTTACTGCACTATCACACGAACCTCCCTGAGCGCTGCAAAGTAAATCCAGTTTTTCTTGAAGGCCATGCCTCTGCGAAGAGCAAAATATTTGTGCACCAAGGTAAAAAAATATAAATGAATTATCGTTTCATGTATTGTTAACGAGGTAAATGTGAGATTTAGATTTCAGGTCGTATCACCCTGCCTTATTATGTATGGATTCCTTCTTTAACGCTCATTAACTGGCTTTTCAGTCACATCCTTTGAATTTTGTAAAGAGCAGGCTCTTGGACATATAAATAATGGCTTCAGCTCGCATAAGAAACATAAGCATATACATCATTATTTATGACCATGCACTTTGCATCCTAAAGTAATAAAATAAAAACATGCTGTATTACGAGACAGTGTTGAAGCGTGCTTTTTATTGGAGAAAAACATCATTTTATCCCACTTTCACTGCTCTCTTACTGTGGCTTATCTGGATAACAGTGTGGCAGGGAATAACAAACACACAAACACACACATACACAAAAGTCCCGAAAACAAATGCATTTTAGTTCCTATCTCCTCTGCTGGTGCAAAATCAAAAAGGCTTTCACACATTGTTCGGCAATCTGTCCATTCAAAAGCATTTGATATCTCGAATTTCTTTCTTCTCAGCTTGCCTACAGCAGCCTTTACATGAACTGCTAATACCAGTGTTTGCATAGTAATGACACCAGATGACAGATGGCCAAGTTAAGAGGGGATGCATAATTAGTTGCATATAAATGTCAGCAGTGTTATATCGAAAAACGACACCTCTCGTGGAGTGGAGATGAGGCCGTTTCCTCGTACGACTGGACGTCTGCATCGGGCTGGGAGAGGCTCCGTCACACTCGGGCCTGGTTATGTAAGCGGGTTTTCTGGCTCTGGCTCGGCAGAGCGATGCTGTGACACAGACCCCCCCCCTGGAGCCACGTCACAAATAATACCCGGCGATTTGCTCGTTTACTCGTAAGCTCTGACGAACTCTGCGGCGTGGCGTTCAAACGCAGCTGAGTCATTCGACAGACATGAGAAAAACTCTCAAACGACTTGCTGCAGGCGCAAGAATTTGCCCGCTTGGCGCAGGAGACGGTGGCAGAAATGACTCTGAATCTGAGCTGAACATGTTACAGGCGCTCGCGTGATCTCCCGGTTCCATTTATTCACAATTCCTCAATTAATTAGAACTCATTCAAACTTCACACACAAACCTTCTATAATTACAAATCTATCTCAGCGCTGAAATGTAGACTCTTTTAATAAAGGACTGATTTTATACTCTGTATCTTACCCTGGAATGAATTGAGCTGCTTTATTGTTTATTGCATATTTTACAAAAGTTTCCATTATTGTTAATATTGATGCTATTTTTGTATTATACTGATATATTGTATTGATATGAGATGTTGATACACATGGATGGAGTGATGTGTATGTGTGTGTATGTGTGTGTATATGTATGTATATATATGTGTACATATGTAAATGATGTACTGAATATTAGTATTGTTATTATTATTATACTGTTATTGTTATTATCCTATAGTATTGTTGTATTATGTCTCTTTTGGGGTGAAGCTCCTACATAAGCCCTTTGGATTTTATGTCTCACCCTGCACATGTTTTTTAACTGCTTTGTTGTTGTTGTTTTTGTCACTTTAGTTGTGCAAATAAACAAACAAACAAACAAACAAACATACTAATCTTCAAATAACTTAAAACCCACTTCAATCAATTCAGTTCCACTTCTGTTTACTCGTACAGATCAACAGAACAAGCTCCCTACTCAATCAAAATTATGCAACATCTATCCCTCCCATACATGCAGTTACCACAACCTGCAGTGTTGAGTCGACTTGGGAAAAGAAACTGTGGGACAAACTGAAGTGGCTTCTTCAGCAAAATAACTCAAATGCAAATCAGAGTGCGGATCGGGCCGCGTGTTTTTATCTGACCCGAGCCCGAGCCCGAGATGTTGCTCGTCCTCCATCGCTAGGTTAGAAATATCCTACGTGTTGCCTTCAGCGTCGCCACGTAAACTTCAGCACTGTACATGAATTTGCCCAAAACAGACAGCAGGTCCATCATTTTTTATTTATTGTACATTTAACTTTCACTAAAATAACGCCGATGTGACTGAACCCAAACCTGAACCCAAACATAATTTCTAAATTTTTGTCTGGGACCTGAACGAGACGGGACGGCTATCCACAGTGAATCCAACAACGTGTCTGAGTGGATTGTTAAGAGACAAAATGATGAACATAAGTATTTTCAAAGCAATCTGTGTGCAGCAATGACGGCTTTGCTCGACGGCTGAAGGAGTTTAACTTTTACTTCATGAGGTTGTGACACGGCTGTGTGAGAGAAGTGATGAAAATATAAATAAAAAGATTAATTTTGGGCATCAGGCGCCTCAGGGGGAGAGCACGCGCACTTACAGGTATTTTCATTTAGGTAGGCTATTGTTGCACCTTTTAAAATGAACCTCCATCCTCCTTTTGCAAATTTTTATCAAACGCTCTGTTCAGTTATAAAGTTTTCATTTTTTAAGCTTCAACAGCACACACACACATCTTTTTTTTTTTTTTAGAACACCTTCTCTTAAAGATTCAGCCCTCCATTAAATGCAGCCAGAAATGACAAAATATGATGTTAATGATAATTAAATCACTTCTTACTTCTAATTTAGAAAGATGTGACAGCCTGAAGTTGGGAGTTGGAGATGATGGCAGCGACTTGGTGAGGAGCGGAGATCTTTATTATCTTAAGTTTTGAAGAACATTATCTTTAATAATCTGAGTGTACATTAAAAAAATAAAAATAAAAAATACAACACAACCACTCAACACAAATTAGCAAAACAAAAAAAGAGTTTTCTCTTGAGGCCAGAGAGCAGCTGAGTGGGTCAATTTACTACAAATAATGCAGATTTTTATGCTAAAAATGTCAAAAGTTCACAGCTTTGGCTTAACTTCACACATCTACAACAACGCACACACACTCCTACACGTTTCCCTGCCTTAATAATTCAAATAATGACCAAAACACATTTTCTTCATAGCTGTAGTGGAGCATAACCCTAAATGGCTTGAGGTAAGAACTTATGAACATCAGAGCTTTCACAGGATTTCCCTTTTCTTCTGTCAGCGAGTTTCCTTAAAAGCTACCCAGCAGAACATATAACGTATATAACGTATGCAAATTGCTCTGATATTGGATATAGAAACACTTGAGAGCGTTTACAGTCATCAGCTGTGGTTTTTCGCACTGCCAACGGTATCAAACATGCCTTCAATCAGCGTTTTAGTGTTCATGGCAATCGATCCATCGATAATCCACCGATAATCACAATTATCGATGGCATGGCTAATTGTGAGAAGAAGAATCTGACGCTGAAGCCCCGGCATTGCGCGTGCACACCGGCGCTTTCTGACTGAGCAACTGCATCATATTTACTGTTGTAACGCTGAGGGACCGGGCGTCTGAAGGAAGGCACAGAGATTTAATACCGCTTCTGGAGGATTTGGAAAGACGGTGTCCATTTCGTTTTGCCAATTCATGGCACTGTGACAGGCTCGCTCGTATTGTATTCGGTGCCCGGCAATAAGTGCTGCTTTGCCCGCCATTATCCTCTGATTTAGAGACAGGATGACATCTCCCACTTACTGTCTTCAATCTCGTGTAATCTCAATACTGTGTGCGGCGCTTGAGAAGCTGTCAAAAGAAGAGGCCTCATATGTATGCAAATATGTAATAAATGCAATCTGGTGTGCTGAGGGCATGGCATAAATAAACTAGACAGGGCAAAAGGATGGAATCCCCAAACAGCCTTCCCTGCAGGGGTGTGAGGGATGCAGCTGTTGGCAGGGAGCTCTCTGCCCGTCTCTGCCCAGCCACGGCCATGTTGCCCGGTCGATTGGACGGCCAGCACTGGACGGCACTTATTTTCTCGACAGATGGGAGGATATCCTTGCCAAAGTTTTGGAGTGCTGCCCCTTTGGCCCCTCCGAGCTCCCTGAGGGGGAGCCCGTCTGCCGACCCCTGCTGCGGCCCTCTCCCAGGGTCACACGGGGTTAGTCTCTAATGGACATAGGACAAATCACTGGCACAGGTCTGCAAACACTGGAATGGATTGGTGTGCGGCGCTTATGATGCACTGCTCGGTGCCTCCAAAGGGCTCTCCAGCGGATTCCTGTCTCTGGCTCGCGAGCGCGCAAATAAATGTGCGACGCGGTGACGTAACAGCGCGCCGGTCGAGAGCTCATCCACTTAATGAGGTAATATTTCAGCTGTCACTCCTCTAATATGATAAACAGGGAACCACCAAGCAGCTCCTTGTGAGCCAGTTACTCTGCGGAACCATTTCAGCGCCGGCGACCTGCAGCGCTGGTATGAATTTCAAAAGCTGGCCGGTGAATCACACCCACTGAGCACCAAGAGCCAGCAACAAGTGTCTGCATCAGTATGGATTAGGGGTCGACTGATATTGATTTTCAGAGCCGATATGGACAATGATTATTAGTTTTCCAGGGCAATCAATCAGGGACAACCGATATTTAGGGCCGATTATCATTTGTAGTAAATTTGAAAATTACAGTGTCAAAATATACAGTACTAGAAACACCAAGACAAATCAAGCTTTGAATTAACAAATGTTTAACCAAAATTATTGCAAAAAAAAAATCCATAAAATCAGGAAATTACCAATTAAAATGAGGGAAAACAATATTAGGGGGAAAAAAATAAAAATCTGAAGAACAATTACAAGGAGCCTATATTTATAATTAGCAAAATTGTATGTTTAAAAGTCAGATAAAAAAAAGTCAAATAACTTTACTGTAACTTTACTGGGATAAATATATATAAAAATAAAATAAAATATAAAAGTTTACACTTTGACAAACATTTGACATTTTTGGGGCAGAGGACCAGTGCAGCAGATGGCTCGAGAAATTAAAATAATTAAAGAATTTTGTCTTGTTTTATCTTATTTTTCAGATGATTTTGAAAATGTAAACTTGATTATTACAGCGCCACCTCGAGGTCGGTGAGTGAGTGTTAGTTCATGTGCCTGAGTCGTGGGTGGAATTTGCAAACCCGCCTTACGGTTTCTGCTGCACCAACACTTTTAATGGAGAAAAATGAGAAAGAAGAAACTGCTAAAGCGGCTCCCGCATCTTCGCCGCCCGGACTCCTGAAAACTGTCACGAAAATAAATCAATAAAAAATACAAAAAAGCTCCCCAGAGAAATTAAAGACAAAAATGAAATAAAGCACATTTTTGTTCAGGGGGTGAAGGAGGAAAAAAAAAAAATGCTAGCGCTGAGCAAGAGGTCGCTCTGCTATCCCTTCACCTAATTTGCCGCTGCTGGGCTCCTTTATGTCGACACGGTAAGTTTGGAGGAGCTGCATCCAGCAAAACCGTTGCAAAAGCAGTTAAACCTGCGCAGGTGTTGCAGGTGTTTTGTGAGACTTCTGCTGCTGAAAGCAACATCGCTTCAGCGTTTCACATTAATAACACCTGGCTCTACTCTTATTGGACTTCATGCGTCTGTCGGCCGGAGCGAGGCCGGGCCGCGCTCTCCAACGTTTTCCTTCGTCGTGACGGAAACGCTGTCAGACTCCGTCAAGCGCTCGGCTGTCAGCATCACATCCGTCAGGGCTGCCGGTCAAACATTTTCTTAGTTTTATTGGTGGGTGACAGAGTTAATGATCATTGTATGGATAAAATTTTATTTATATGTAAAAGTTTCATACTGTAGCTTTAATAGTTTGGTTAGGTTTGTCTCAGATTTCATCTCGCCTGATCACTATCGTTTCCAAATACCTTAATGTTCTGTTTATACTGTAGGGATGACTATTGGTGCTTTCAAAATTATATATTAACCCACTGAGATTTTTGAAAAACAATCTTTTGCATGAATCAATTTACTGTAATGCAGCTTATTCCATATCACGATATTATGAGATCCAAAATCCCTAAAAATGATATATAGTTTTATGTCACAATATCGATATAATATTGATATATATGGCCTATTGCTCACATGTGAGGTGTAAAGTTATGGTAAAGGTGAAAGATAAAAAATAAAAAACATTTCAGTGGTAGGTTTATGTTGGGTTAGGTTTGAGATATTTCTTACATCCAGTAGGTGGCAGTAAGGCGATGCCAGCTGCCTTAAAATCACAAATAAGAAGTTTAAAATTTCAAAGAAGAAGAAGAAGACCGTTTCGACTGTTGGTGGACAAGCTGCTGCTGGCCTTCATTTTCTGAGTAAGAAGAGGTCGCAGAATATTTCTTTCCTTTTTCTGCAGCATTTTCATATTGAGCATGGTTGTATTTTGTGTTTGCGATACAAGACAGTTTTTTTGTGCCTGATTAGTTTTAGGTCAGTCGGCTTTTATCCCGTCAAACAGCGCCTGTGAAACCACACTGCAAATATACCTGCATAACTTCATGTTCAGTCTCTGAACGTTCCTCTGCAGGCAACGGCGACACTGTTTACAGGCAGTTGTGTGGCTTCTGTGTGCTTTTTTTCAGATGAGGCTAAAGAATTTGTATGAAATGGGCTCCCGATCTGCCTCCTGGAAGGCTGCACGCAAACAGGCGGAAACTCCAGACTCGCCGCCCGCATGCTGTGCGTAACACTGATGCAGCAACATCGAGCAGCAGGCACCCAACAAAACAAGAGCGACAAGGACACTATAGGTGAGCGAGCATATTTTAAGTGAAAACTTCATATCTGGTCGCTGAACGTGTCTCTGATTCTATATGTTAAACAGGAGTGAAACCGGGCGGGTGGAGTGACATGTCGGTGACAAATGGATAAATTACTTTGGGCAGGCAGATTTATTTTTAGTTTACCGGTCCTTGGCAGTTGGAGCAGAGGTTAATTCTGGACGGAGCATGCGGGCAGTGAAAAAGTGACAAAGTGCTGTTTGAACGCAGCGAGTCCCGGGCCAGGTTCTGGACGTTTTGTTGGTGAGCCATCCTTCCAGTCCTGCCAATGGCACGAAACAGCTGTTAAGAAGTGATGGGCTGAAAAAAGACGCAGGGCAGCCCACAATCCTATTAAAACTGTATCTCATAAACCCCACGGCCTAGAATAAAACTGCTGATTAATAGCATGTGCACATTAAAAGCAAGATCAGGTTGGAGAGCGCCAGCTGCACTTCCAGCCCCCGTGCGTATTAAAATGCAAGGCAAAGCTGAGGTGTACAGGAGAGGAGAGCAGCAGGGTCATAGTGTACAGACGACATCCTGGGCATAATATTAATGAAACTGCACCTTTATTATCAATATAATCCTTATATCTGAAAGCCTATATGAATTCTGAAATAAGACAAATACAAATGTACAAATCCAGTCGTACAAATCCGAGATGTGAACACCGAGCAGCTGTAAAAGCTAGCCCGGTGGGGCTTTTACTAGGGAAATTATTTAGGCATGAACGGTAATACCCTCCATTAAATTTTATGAACTCAATTATCTCTGAGGCTCACTTCTTGTAGTGACACAGCTCTAACCTGTGTAGATATACATGAGATTTCATTATCTTTGCAGCAAAATGTGCAAGTGTGTGGTGACTGGGCTTGGTTTAGCTTTTCTTTCCCAGTGTACCGAAGGAAGTATGATTAAGGCAAAATTATTATTCCCCGTGCGAGAGACAATTGCCAGAAATTCAGAGATTTCTAATACGGTGAGAGTGAGCGAGCATGCTAGGTTGCGTTTAAATTCTCCCTCAAGTAGAGACTGTGTACTGATGAAATAAATCTTTTCAGTGGCTCCAAGTTGCAAAGGGTTATTTGAAGTCTCTGAAGTGATTCTGTGGTGGAAGGATTTACTTCTTGGTTCCATTCCATTCACCTTTGATTTTCTGATATTTCCCTAACATAAAACACAACCCGATTTCCATTGGCAGAGTGCTGTTTTTGGAGGCCTCTGGGCGATAAACAAGAGGCCCCTGTCGCACCGATTGAGAACTGTAAAACTCCCGAGCCACAAACAGGTGAAAGTCACCTCGGAGAGAATTCGCCAAGGGACCGTAGACGGGAGGTCACGAAAAGGTCTCCAGACTTCACAGAAAAAGTGCCGGCGATGATAAAGTGTGCTGGCCGAAAAAAAAAAAAGAAGAAGGAGAAGAATTTCCAGCTTTGTAAGCCTACGCTGTATCCACGGGGAGTAAATGAAAACAAGGTTAATGCATTCAGCTCCTACTACCCCCGCTGGAGGAGAGGCCATCAGCTCTATCAAGAAGAGGAAAATCCAGACAGCCCAAGATGTGGTGGCTAGGATCACTCTGCCAAAGAAATCTGCTGGTCTTGCTCTTTGGTAATGAGCACATGCCGGAGCCAATTCCATCCTACCTGGAAAGTCCACGCCAATAAGTCCTTATGGAAACCTGCTGGGGGAATTACTAGCCATTAGAGCTCTATATTGCCTGTGTGGCCCTCAACCGTTGGTGGAGTCATTGTGGGAAAAAAAAAATGCTCCAATGAGACAGAGAACAAACTGTTTTCAGACTCCCTGGTGGTTAGTCAACCATGGGTGATCGTTTCCAGATTACAAGAGTGCCAAGAAGCCCTCTGTGACCTACAGTATAATGGGATGGGTCTTTAATCTCCTGTTTTGTTCCCCAGATAGTGTTGTCTTAATAAGTGGCGTGTCTGTGTTTGGATGTAATACCCTCTCTAATAAGACTTAAGCTCCTGTCTCTTCGGATGCCAGCTTGGAGCTCTGGTGCCTCACAGTGTGGGGTCAGGCTGCACTGCCTCCCAGCTCTCATAGACCCAGATGGGCCACTATGACCAATTGCTTTGGTGTCAGTCACGCTGACCCGTCAACATCGAGCTTAGAGAGACAGCCGTGACAATCCCGGTGGCCGGTGGGGGTCCCGAGGTTCAGCATCGCATGTAATCTCTGAACAAGGAACGCCGGCCTCCCAAAAAGTCCCAATCAGTCATTTTAATGGATGCCATTGACCTTGAAATCCACCCCGAGACAGCAGGAACCCTCCAAATGCAACCCAACATAGCCTAAATAGCCTAAACCTATTCATCTTCTTCGAAAGGGTCATGGAAGTAGAGGAAAAAGATTTCATGCCATGTAAAAATCCTGCCATTTCATCATATAAATCATAATGTGAGCCTAAAATATACCTCCTCCCTTAATTGAAATGCTGTATTTTGGCCAAATATTTACTAAAGTCATTTCAATATTGAGCGTGTAACTTAATTCAAAAGGTTTTCCAGACATTACTCAACATGCTCGCCAACAGTGACTGAGTTTCTTAACCACCTGCGCGCCAACCTGACTCTAAAAGACTTTTGCTGATGTCACATCACAAAAGGAGTTCTGGGTAATGAAGTCTTCAACATTCAAAGCGCTACCTCTCCATGCCATCTGGGGCCGCCAACATTCAAAATTGCCTACTGCGGCTTTAAAGAG
>OMLB01064192.1:0-12445 GCA_900302555.1 Myripristis jacobus | reverse complement strand
ATACTTGGCAGAGTTCAATGTGCCATCACAGACAGTGAGATGACCAACACCAGCAGCACTCATGCATCCCCAAACCATGATACTGCCGCCACCATGCTTGACAGTAGGTACTGTACATGCTGGAGATAATGCTTCGCCCGGCCTTCTGCTTACCCTCACATTAGTAGGAGGAAGATAAAGCTGGAAACTGGGCTAACCTCTGTCTCTCATTGATCAGGGGTTTCTTGATAGCCTTGTAGGACCTAAAGCCATGATCTAAAAGTCGGCCACGTACAGTGCGGGTGGAACACTGGACACCAGTTTAGTTTGACCACTGCTGCTGAAGCTCCTGTGATGTCATTCGGAGGTTTTGTTTGCACATGTGGATCAGGATGCGGTCATTTCTTGCTGAAGAAACCCTTGGACGCCCAGATCTTGGTTTGTCTTCCAAGCTGTTGGTTCGTCTGTATTTCTGCAGAGTGTATCCAACTGCTGAAGGACTGCATCTGCACTTCCTGGCTATCTGGCAGCAGCTGTACCCTTCCTCACTGAGAATATTGATCTTCAGGCATGTTTCCTGCGTTAGGTTCCTTGTTTTAGCCATTTTTTGTCTGAAGAACTTTCAGATGTGCTGGCTTTATATAGACATGAAGCTTGGCAACAAAAATTGTGTCTTTTAATAAAAAGAACGACCTTCATCACTGGTACCAAAATGACCCATTACTCAAAATTTCGTATGTATTTTTTGAGTCCTACCTTTCAGGGAGGTCCTACAGGGTGTCATGGAGAGGGGAAGTGCATAAATCCTACTACTTGTCCAGGGGGTTCCCCAAGGGTCAATGCTTGGTCTCCTTGTCTTTTCAATATATACCTCCTCTCTTGGTGGAGTCACCCACTCACATGACTTTTCATATCACTTTCATACCAGACATGTCACTCTACTGTTCATATCCCTCCACTGGTTCCTAATTGCTGCTCACATCAAATTCAAGTCCTTCACACTTGCCTACGAAGCAGCAACCAAAATTGCTCCTTCCTAACAAACTCCATGACACAGTAGACTACAGACATAAGCAACACATGTCAGTTTTGAAATAATAGGTGTGAATTGCTGATTACACTGCAAAACTACATTGACTATCTATACACTCTACAATAATGTCATATTATACACATATATAAATATAAAGCTCTCCCCTACTGTTACCACCACCTGCGGCTTGTTTTCACTCTCCCTTTAGTGAACAGGCATTTCAAGCCTATGTTGTGCATCTTCATCTACGAGTGCGAAATCGTTACCTTCCTGTCTGCCTGCTGATGTAACAAACTATGTCTCTGACAGGAAGGAGGACTGAAGAAAAAGAATTGGGATGAAGCGAAAATAATGCCCTTGCCTCAATTAACTATTTACAGCAACCAGACCATCTGGACTGACTGAGGGGAGTGGAGGGGAGGGGCATCCAAATCTGTAATGAGAGATAATTTGGCCGGGGGGGAAAGGAGAGAAAATGAATCAAGACAAGCAGAAATGAAGGAATAGAAATTGGAAAGGAAAAGGAAAGGGCAAGGGAAGGGAAACTGTCTGTCCCTCTCTCCTGAAATGCAGTCTGGATCGCAGGGAGGGACAGTCATCAACATGTTTGTAACACCCTGTGTGTGTGTGTGTGTGTGTGTGTGTGGTGGGGGGGTGAAGTAAATGATGAAGGAAGCCTCGCAGATGGAGGGGAGCTGCAGCCTCAAAGCGATGGCTTCACTCCAACATCCAGATCAAATAAAGACTCAAGATATTCCATACCTGTTACTGATACTGTGATGTAAGGTGTAATTTAATGTAATGCACTGATGTACTGTACCTGTCACTGTCACTGTGAGGCTGTTCAAACCTGACATTAACAAGCACCCTGGGCAAATTGGCCACAAGTGGACAGCACTAAATACAGGCCTAAACGTACCGAAAACATTTTGAAGACACACTGAGATCCAGTCACTCAAGCCACATTTGTAGGTGCCCTCGGACACATTTGTCCACTTGTGTTTTGTAGTGTGAATGCATGTACGCAATGAAATTTATGATAAACAATCAAGTGAGTGCAGGGACAAGATGAACAGAAGTGACAAGCTTTCTGGGACAAATGACCAAAGGTCACTAGGGGCAGCATGGCTCAGCAGGTAGAGCGGCCATCTGGTCATCAGAGGGTTCTCGGTTCAGTCCCCTCCAGAGTGTGTTGAAGTGTCCTTGAGCAAGACACTGAACCCCTAACAACTCCTGATGGACAGCTAGGCGCCTTGCATGGTCGCCTCTGCCATCAGTGTGCGTGAATGGGTGAATTTGAGGCAAACATTGTAAAGCGCTTTCAGTGGTCAGTAGACTTGAAAAGAAATGCTGTCCATTAAAGTATTTGCATACAGAGCAGGGACTCAGTATCCAAACAAAAATGATCACTCAAAATTTATTTTTAATGCCAGGCATGATCTATAATGCATCTCAACCTAATTTAGACAGTCTGGATATATCTGGATACAAAACACCAGCTCTGAACAGGGCCTGTGGCTATTTTACTGTCAGTTTTCTTTCATCCTTTCTCTTATTCTACTTTGTCTTATTTTGTGCTGCTGACTGTTTCAATCCGTATACATGTTGTAATTCATATGCTTTTATAATTGTTCATTTATATGTTTCTTCTTAATATCATTTACCCACACTACAACAAACAATTTGGCAAATCATGTTGGGGTGTAACAGATTTCACAACATATAGTCAAAATCCCAGAATTTTCAAGTTTGAATTTTTGATTGAAACAACCACCTTATAATGTGCTGCTTCTGCAACTACAAAGCCATCACCATTCATTAACCACAGTACTGATCATTGGCTATGTAAAGCAACCTTCTCCCTGGGGACTATTTTCTGGTAGAGAGACATCAAAACACAACAGTGCTTCTGCTTTTCGGTAATGGAGGTAAGTAATGTGGATGACTTTATTATGATGATGGAATACTTGTGTGACAAAGTCTGAAGTCATCGAAAGTTCATTTTCATATCGTAGAGTGGAATGAATGGAAACCAATGACTGGATAAAAGGTAGGAAACAATAATATCAGAGTTCTAAAATGGAACTGTTTGCTTTGGGAAAGGATTATCACAAATACGAAGTAGATAGATTTACAGATATTACGCTAAACATGCAAAATCACCTTTGAAGACCTGTGAAATGCCAAATGACCTCCTTGATTTAGTGTATTTCCTGTTGAAACAGGAAGGACATCACAAGGTGAGGGATCAATCAAAAGTCAAAGTCAAAGTCAAAGTGTCTTTATTTGTCTCCCGTGGGAGAAATTTGTCTCGGACAGAGAAAAGTGTAAACCACTGGGTTAACAGTTACAGTTGTTGGTTCTTACTTTTTGGAACATTTTATTATGTCTACTGGTGTAGCATGAGGTCATCACTGGAGAAAGTGAAAGTGTGACAAAATACTACCTATAGGATATTTTTTAATCTAATATGAAGCAGAACAACACAATAGTACACTAATAGTACTCAAAATTATTCGCTCCATTCTTTTTTTTTTTTTTGCTGTGTCATGTTATTATATTGCTGCAGCTGTGCACCTAGTTTACAAAAAGGAACCATTAACTTCATACTGTCTTGCTCTTTGACCTTGCAAAGTGCTGTTTGTACTCATTGAAGGAAATGTTGAAGAAATAGTCCAAGTCAGAAATACTGATTTAGACCAGTGTTAATTTCATCGGCTATTTTTCAATTTAGTTTTAGTCTTAGTCTTGTGTCAAATGACCTTATTAGTTTTAGTCATATTTAGTCAGCTTGTATTCTTTTTTGTTTAGTCACATTTTAGTCGATGAAAAGTCTTGGCATTTTAGTCTAGTTTTAGTCAAAGAAAATCCAAAGTATTTTAGTCTAGTTTTTGTTGACTAAATTCCAAAGTATTTTAGTCTAGTTTTAGTCAACAGTCTTCTTTTAGTCTTTGAATGCAGACTGACACTAATGTTAATTTAAAAATCTAGTCTAACCACTAGATTCATTTTAGTCCTTTTTCACTCATCTCTAAGTTATTACATGTTCAGTTTTTTATGCCACAGTGTAAAAGCACTATGGCATAAAAAACTACTGACACACTACTATGTGTCAAAACAGACTACAGCTATAGTTAACTAAACTGCTCTTGCACTATTTTTATAACTGCACGGCTTTAAGCTAGTTAGCTGGTCTCGTAGTTTAACAGAAGCTGACATTTGCCATCTAACTTGTGAACTTACTTGCCTTGTAAATGTCAATAGATGTGTAGCTAACGCTATTCACGCAGCTAAACACGGTTTGAAGCTTTGTTACACAAAGTAATGTTAGCAGCAAGCAACCAACAAAAATAAACGGTCCACATAATGCTTTAAGCAAAAGTGTTGGCAGACGAGTTTTTGTTTTTTTTTCAAATTCAAATTAGGCATGGACATTGGCTAAAACACAACCTGCATCATGTTGGCTTTAACACCAAAGCGAACTTGTAAGATTATATTTAGTTTGCCTTAATGTGACGTTTAAGGTTTGTTGTGTTCTTTCCTGTTATTTGGAATCCACATTGCTTTCCATCAGAAATAATTGGGCATTCGCTTTTTCTTTCAGCCTTGTTGTATTTGAAATGTGACCAAACATTCACCCGTCTTTTTCTTCCGAGCATACTGTCAGCAAGGAGCTTTCACACTGCAAGACGCCGGAGAGTAGAGGAGCTGAAAAGACTCGTTTTCCTGGGGGAGGGGACATTTACGTTTAATTTCTATCGGCCCGTGCCACACTAATGAACTACCGATGTGAACCAAACACACTGGTGACATATGTGATGTATGCGGTTATAGGTTGCCAAATAAAGATCCCACCTAATTTTATTTTTTTATGCAGGTGAATATGCATATTGATCCAGATGCAGCTACGACATCTCAAATCAGGAATAATAAGTTTATCTTCTATTGTTCAGTGTGTTTCAGGCAGGAATACATTTACTGAAACATAGGTTAACACGTGAAATGACTGTGTATTGATTGGCAGCAGGTTTTAACTTTGTTCTCGCCACGCTACGCTTCAGACAGCGCCGGTGGGTGTGTGCTCCTCAGTCATACACACACACACACACACCCTGGCATGAGCACACAGCAGCGCAGGAGGAGAAAAACTAACGCGCATCCAATGAATGCACTTTTTGGATTGTAATTTAAAAGTCTAAGACGAAAAAGGAAAGAGACATTTTATTAAGTTTTTATTTAATGAAGTAGATTTCGTCTTATCTTTTTTTGTCAACAAAAAATGCGTGTTAATTTCGTCATGGTCAGTGATTAAGGGTATTGATTTCGTCTCATCTTCGTTTCGTTTTCGTCATGAAAAAACCCATCATTGACGAATATATTTCGTCTAGTCTCGTCTGACAAAATTAACACTACTGCGTACCACTTGTCAACGCTGTGTCCTTACTGCAGCAGCCCATTTTTGAATCTGAGCCTCAGCCATGTGCTGCATGTCATCTCCCCTCTCTTCCCAGCCTTTCCTGTGTCTCTCCACTGCAGCGAGATAAAGCAGCGATGGCAAAAAATAAATCTTTAAAAAAGCAAAACAAACAAACAAAAAAAACATCTTTACATGACCTTGGATCTAGAAAGTCCTCTGGATCTTGCAGACTTCCCAAACCAAGAGAGTAGCTTTGGAGATTTTTTATTTTTTTAATTTCTTTTTATGGTTTTTAAAGTATTGTTCTCCATTGTTCATCCATTTCTGTCTCAGACCTCAAAGAGTTTAACCTGCACAGCGCAAAGAGAACCGGACCCTTTATGTCTGTGGACATAGCACGAAACATCCTGGTGAAGTATCGCCCCCACGCCCCTCCACTCAGCTGGACGGTCATCCCAGCCAATGATCTGCGCTACGTCGCCAACGAGCTGGACGGCATAGTCGGAGGCTCCAACACTGTCGTGGTTCTCAGCGTCTGGGCTCACTTTGGCTCTTATCCCATCGAGGTGTACACAAGGCGACTGCTGAGCATCCGCAGGGCGGTGCTGCGGCTGCTGAACAGAGCTCCTGACACACTGGTGGTCATCCGGACCGCAAACCTAAGGGCCTTGACACTTGGCATTGCACTGAGCAACAGCGACTGGTACACGCTGCAGCAGGACAGGGCGCTCCGGGCCGTGTTCAAAGGGCTGAACGTTCACCTGGTGGACGCCTGGGAGATGGTCCTGGCCCACCACCTGCCCCATGAAATTCACCCAGAGTTCCCCATTATCAAGAACATGATAGACGTCCTCTTGTCCTACATATGCCCTCAAAAAAAAGCTTAGAGATGCTTGTGGGGTCAGGAAGAGGGCAGTAAAAGCACAGATCCTGAGTGGAAACCATAAACATAATGTATGCTGAAGAGTTAGCATAGAAAGCCAGAGCCACTGATCTACTGGAGACACATGGATGATTTTTGTCTCATCTTGTGAGTGGTAATTTGACCCAACAATCAAGTGTCTGAAAAAGCTTGGCGTCACAAACAAAAACTGTTGAGATAATAACTTCATTAGTAAAGTGCTCATTTACTGGAAGTAAAAAAACTTTTTTTGTCTTGGATTAATGAAGAATCCATGTGTGCATGGTACAAGGGAACCATGAGGTATTTTTTGTGAGTAGAGCAAGACAGTTAACATTCCTGCAGATGTAAATGATCTACCAAAGATTTCATGACAGTGCACTTAACTGATATATTAACTGTTATATTAAGTCTAGTGAAGTGCAAGCAGTTAGTTGGTGTAGTGAAACCTCTACTAACTAGAGGAAGCTTAAATAACTGTTGTCATTTTTTTGTTTGTTTGTTTGTTTGCTTGCTTTCTTGTTTGTTTACTATTGACATCATTGTAAATGAGGCCTCAACTTCAATGACTGTGAATAAATGAAGGTTGAATGAATGAATAAGTGAAGAATATATGACAATGGAAAACAAATAACTGACTCACATGTCAATTTTGGCGATAAATGTTTGTTTTTATTGATTTTTAGCTGAGAAAACAATTGAAAAAAGACTTCATATTCAGTGTTTCATGCTGAAATATTCTTTGTGATTTTGATCATGAGATAGCACTGCAAAGCCTTTACAAACTGTGAATCTTACTTCATAAGTAGCTGTTGTTATTTGGTAACACTTATTGTTAATACTGTTTTCTGTGACCAAGCAAAACTGCCTAAAAGAAGCACAGTACAAAGCACAAAATACTGCCCCGTGGCACATATTTTTAAGGGAAAATAAAACAAAACCAAACAGGCAGTCTTTTGTTAAGCAACTTATTGGTATAGGCAAGTCAGTTTGCTGCTGAATTGATTATTTTGTTGAAACTAATAAAGGCCAACATTTGAAAAACATAGATCATTCTGTCCTCAAAACATACACACTCTTTGAAGCCTGAATGAGAGCGGTGTGAATTGAACGAGGGCTCTCACACAGATTTGATCATGATCCGGCTGGCCTTGGCAGAATATGGGGCAGGACCCTTCCAGGTGAGCCAGTGCACACCCGATGCCCAGCCGATGTTGTCTCCAGCAGGGTGCCAGTCGCCATTCAGATTGGCAGAGCCACAGCGACTGAACCACCAGCCGCCTCCCTCAGTAAAGGCGCAGTCACTCTCAGCTATGTCACCGAAGATGCAGGGCGAACAGCCGTCGTTGTCGCGGTCGATGGTGCTGAAGCCGAAGCCGTTCTGGTCGATGCCTGGGTATGCACCACGGATTGCATCACCTGGACAGTTGTAAGCCGAAAGTCAGTCTTAAAATTTTAAAATGAAGAGCTGTTTTTTTCTTCCTTTATGTCATTTAAGAATGATTTTAGCATGCCTCAGTGTCCAAAATCACATTAAGAAGGTGGGATTAGTCAGGAAATCTGCTGTGTTGCTTTACGGCACAAAACAGGAAGTTCTTCCAGCGCAAACAGAGCGAAAGTTTTCAGGGTTCTATTTCAATGATCAAGTGCATATAAAGCACTTCAAGGCCACTTTTGCTATTTTAACAGCAGAAAAAAGGGTTGTTGCACCAGATGCATGATTCAAAAGGGTTGCACTTAGTCTTTAGATGAATTGTGGGTGTGTGTTTGGGCAAAAAGTGCAGTAAACCAATAAAAGTGCAGACTGCTGTTCCCTTTAAAAGCCAGACACGCTTGCACCTTGGCAGTTTCCTATTATACGGGAGCATTTCCAGATTAGAGGGAACGCTTTTCTGCAGAGCGAAGTAAACGAGCGCAAGCAAATTGTCTCCAGCAGGCAAAAATCACTTCCAACATGTTGACCCACTTCAGGGAGGGGGGACAGGAAGCCACAGGGGCAGGGCTCAGGGGAAAGGTGGTCTTAATGTGGAGAAACAGGAGCACTAACAAGAGCACGGCTTTACCATGATCCCATCTAGTTATTCTAATTAGACCAAGGTAACTAATTTCACAATGATATATTGATAGTTAACATTTCTGCACCTTTAGTTTGTGTATAAAGTGATAAAATACTATGAATAGCAACATGACAAGAATATGCAAGTGGGATAAAAAAGAAAAGTAAGTCCTGCAGGCTTGTGGAAAAAAAAAGACGATTGTGCATTTTCTATTGGAGAACACCCTAAACTCAATGGTAACAATATCCAAGAAGAAAATCAGTTTTACCGAGACCACTTGCAAACTGAAAAAGGGAATAAATGAAAAATAAGAGGAATAATAATGTTCATAATCAGTCCTCAGTCCTGTATTCTCAAATCTTAAGTGTCCTCAGCTCTACGTACGCTCTGATAAACTGTCATAACTGTTGCCAATTTAATCAGTGATGTATAGCAAGACATAACATTTATTGTTTATTCAAAAAACTGATTACATATTCAAAAAAGCAAAAACAGACATCTGTGAGTCCTGACCCAAAACGAACAAAGAGAGAGAGCGGAGCCGGAAAACTCTTTTGGACCTGCATCTCCGCTGTATCCTCCAACATTCAGCTTAAACTCCTCTCTCTTGCTGCCCAGGCTGAAGTCTTTGTACTCCGCATGAACGGAGCCGCTTTCAAAGTCCCACAGGTCGACTCTCATGATCCAGTTCTTCTTCTTCTTCTTGGTGAGACAGAAAACCTTCTTCAAACCGAGCCA
The DNA here is from genome assembly GCA_900302555.1 of Myripristis jacobus. Taxonomy (NCBI): domain Eukaryota; kingdom Metazoa; phylum Chordata; class Actinopteri; order Holocentriformes; family Holocentridae; genus Myripristis; species Myripristis jacobus. The sequence continues at coordinate 3,320 of OMLB01064192.1, read as the reverse complement.
GTGGTCACCTTAGAGAGAGAGAGAAAAATACATCACGTAGAAAGGGTTTACTGATCTTCATTCACCAGCCTCTAACTTCTTAAAACCCACTTACACAGTTTTCAGGTCGATTCTGGCAGTCACTATGCACATGTAACACCCTCGTTCAGGCTTTGACCACCAGTGGACAGAAGGCAAAGACAGACTGTTAAAATCTCATTTTTATATCAATAAATATGTCTAAAAAAGGGAGGCCCAAGCTGATGGAGCGGACAGTCTTAGCTGGACAAAATGGTCAGTGATGAGCAGCTTGGTTTCATGGCCGGGCCCTGGTGAAGCCAAGTGGTCACCCGGGAGCACTCAGGTTGCTGGCTCTGCTTTGCTTAGCCAGTTGCTATCACCTCCTGCCTGGAGTCTCGGGTGGTTCACCAACGGCTGCTCCACTTGTCCATCTCCAAAGCGCACACGGCCCTCCAGGAATCTTCAGCTGCTGGCACTTCAGATTTTCACTTCTTCTTTCCACTCGTGGTCAAAGCCTGAATGAGGGTGTTACAACTGGCACTGCAAGCAGGGCTTGACCAAAAAAGAAACCAGTGGGGGCAAAATTATGACTGATCAAAACCAACCTCAGCCTGGCCCCAGTAGGGAAAGCTCAGCTCATTGTTCAGACCAGTTAGCATAGTTCCTATGCTTAATATGGTGACATCTAAATTTAATGGGAGAGATTCAGAGATCAGTTTAGAGTGGAAAAGTAATCTTTAAACAACCTTTGCTTTGCAAGGGGTACCAATGGAATTTAAGGCCGAATTGGTACTTTGTTGCTTAGAGGGTAAAGCTTAAAGAGAAATTTTAATTTTACCACCAGAAAGTGCAGCACAGCTGATCTGATTTTTAGTGAATTGGATAAGTTATATGGCGACAAAGCTACTTCCTCGGTCCTGCGCTCTCAGTTTTTCAATGCCCGACAGGAGCCACATGAGGACATCAGCTCATTTGCGCTGCGATTACAGGAGGGCTTCCTTAGGCTAAAAAAGAAGGACTCAAGGGGCATTAAAGACAATAATGTTTTGCTGAGAGAGTTTAGGGCCAAGATTTTATTAGATGATATTTTGACATTTGAGGCCTTCAAGGCAGAACTTTCTGTAAGGGAGCAGGCATATGGGGAAACATTTGAACAAGCACAATGTCTGGCAATCAGGGGGCATAGCCATGCTAATATTACCAATGTTAAGGATTTGGAACAAATTAAGTCGCTACTGCAAGATGAACTGAACTCACAAATGACGTCCAAGTTTAATGAACTGTCTCAGTCCCTGATTAAGGAAATCAGGTCCGAGCTACACCAGATGGCACCACAGAACCCAGGTTAGGACCAGTCTGGTCTACAACACAAACCATCAAGGGGAAGTCGGTCCCGCATTGGCTCTGCAAACCGGTATGATGACCAGGTTAATCCTATTTTCAACATCTGCACACAGTCTGGCCACATAGCATGGTTCTGTAACAATAAGCAAAGGTCGGCATCGTTAAACTAGAAGACACCACTGTGGCGGCCCAGACAGTGGGGTGTGTGAATGTGAATGGGCCAAAGAAGGAAGATGTGTATAAACTAATTGAACAAGTCCCAAGAGTTGTACTGTTGCTTGATCATATCCCTGTTAATTACATTCTTGACACTGGATCAAAAGTCTCGCTGATGAGAAACAGCTTTTTCCAAAAACATTTTGCAAAGACAGGCAAGCAGCTGCAAGAGGCTGATAGCTGGTTGGCACTGGAAGCTGCTAATGGACTGGACATTCCATATCTTGGCTATGTGTTGTTGCCTGTTAGGGTGGGGGAAATTGAAGTTCCTGACTGTGGGTTCTTGGTCGTCAAAGATCATTGCCTGACTGATGCAGAGGGGTGGTGGGCATGAACATTATTCTGCGTTGTTGGCAAAATTTGGACAATAAGCCCCTGACCTGCCTCTCTTCTAGCTGGCCTCAGCAGCAGGCATGGGCCACAGCTTTTAAAATCTGTTCTAGACAGGCACAGTTCACAGCCCCAGATGGTTCGATTGGATACGTGCACACGGTCAATCGCCATCCCATCCAGATCCCAGCCCAGCGTGTAGTGTTGGTGTGTGGCCGGACCAAAGCTGGGATAGGTGGAAAGGACTATCAGTGCCTCATGGAACCTCTTGGGGTGGGTGAAATTCAAGTGGCTTGATCCTTATCATCAGTTCAAGGGGGAAGGGTCTTTGTTAGAGTCCGAAATCCAAATGATTCACCCATTTATCTTTATAGACATCAGAAATTAGCTAAGACCTGTGAGACTGATCCAGCAGATATCATACAGGAGAAGGAGGTGAGCATGATTCTGGTCAGTGCACACACTGTCAGAGTGAGCATTGATGACCCCCCTTGTGTTGAAGTAAATCCCCTTCCTGCTTTAACTGGTCTTGATTTGTCTACAGAAGAGAAGAAGTTACAGACTTTACTGCACAGACACAGAGCTGTTTTTGCCACACACCATGAGCACTATGGCAGAACAAACACCATACAACATGTGATCCCCACTGGTGATGCTGCGCCTGTTCAAGAGCGATATAGGCAAATCCCACCAAAAATGTATCAGGAGGTGAAGGGCCTGATTCAAGGAATGTTGGATTCACAAATCATTGTGGGTTCTAAATTAACACCCGCCAACCCGCCAAATGTGGGTTAAAATTCATTTTGGCGGGTGTTAATAAAAACTAACTAGCCAGTTTGGCCGGTGATGCATGAGGCAATCATGTCAATCAGAGCCGCTCTATGGTTCAAGGTCATTTGCCCCCCTGGCAGTACCTCCCATAGATATAGAAACGTTTCTATATCTATGGTACTTCCTACATTTCCCATGAACACTGCCGCAGTGCTACATGATGGTGTATCAGACACCCATTGGCTGCGCGCAGGCACACTACAGTCTGCAGTGCAACCGGCGCAACAAACCATGGAAACACCTGAAAACACAAAGAAGAAAAAGAATGAACGGACTCGGAGCAAGAGCAGGGAGCATAAACTGTAAAAAAAGGGACTGAGCTAGCTAAACAGTAAAGTAAAGTAAAAAGTAAAGTTAAACTAAATGCGGCGGTGGTTGGGACAGACGTCTGGGGGAGAGAAGGAGAAACACACACTTTTTCAACTCGTGAAAACACAGACATTTTTGGGGGTTAGAAAATAATTTTGCCACAGTTTGAAGGCCCAAAGCCTTACCTTTCTCATGATACCTTTTATTTTGCGCTCGGACTTACTGTCATTGAGAAAAAAACATTTGTTTGACCACTACTTTTTGGCGATTCTCTCCCAAGCGCCACTGTC
>OMLB01064191.1:3942-21713 GCA_900302555.1 Myripristis jacobus | reverse complement strand
AATTTTTTTTTTTTTTTTTTTTTTGTTCTATTTCCTCTGGCCCTTGAAGAGGTGATGTGGGTGAAAAAACAAACAAACAAAAAAAAACTGGCAGCAGGTTCAACTCTCTCTGTCACAGCCTCAGTTGGGGAATTTAAGCCGTTAAGCACAAAATCTTGCCTACAGTGGTGCAGCTTTAAGATTAGGGTATAGTGTTTTGTAAAAGGTGGATTGAAGAGAGAGGGGAAGCAAGGACAATACTTTGGAAGAAAAAGACAGACTGAGGGAAGGATTAGGACATTGACCGTGTTTTAGAAAAGGATGCACACATGACGGATCGAGATGGGAGAGGATAGAGGAAGGGTATTGTTGACTAATTTATGGAAGAGAGATTTAATGTGTGTTTCTGTGTGTGTCACTCAGGTTTGGAGACACCTCCCTCCAGGAGATCATTAACTTGGAGAGCTTGGCGAGACTGAATTCTTATTATGAGCAGTTTAAAGAAGTCCTACCTGAGGACTGTAAGTATAAAAATGGATATCTGGTTTTATCTGCTTGTGGTCACATTCCTGATGTTGTAGAAAAAAAAAACACTTCCAAGAAGTTCATTTGTCATGAACAAGTAAAAAAAATATGTCTGTTATGAAGGTAATTTTACAATGGAGTGGGAAAATAGTTAGGCCTGGTGATGTGTTTGAACTATCAGCTCAACTTAGTAGTATCAATGCACTCATATGGATTGTTTTCAATATATATCACTATGTAAATTCGTGTGTGCAAAATCACATATTAAATTACCATATTAATGTTATTCCCATTGAATTCTCATTGAGTGTGTGTCACGATAGCATTGAATTATTACCCAGCCCTAAATACAATTAAATTGCACAGTCAACAGGCACATAACGTGAATTTAAGTTGAAAGGAGGAAATACATGAAAATTGCAGTCACTTGTGTTTGCTTGACATGAACAGCAGAGTAAACACAGGTTTTACTAATGATGTTAATTAAGGCTCCGCTCCATTAAGTGAAGCAGAGCCTTTTCTACCAGGACCCCGGCTCTGCAAGACCTGAACCTTCATTAATGCCACTAACACCTGTGTTTACCCCGCTGTTCATGTCAGATGGCTGCTGTGAAAAAGGGTCTGTTACCTGTGGATATTAAATATTTACTCCAGTGTACCCCAGTAAGATCAGTGCTGCAAGTAATTGACCTTTTCCTGCGATTTTTCAACAAAGCCACAATGTTTATCCTCAGTTTGTTCGAATGGTAAGCACAGCTGTCTCACTCCCCCCCAATCCTCTGTCCTTCCCTCTTCTCCTCCTCTCTTCTCACATCACCTGTTTCCCATCCCTCAGGCCTCCCAAGGTCTCGTTCTCAGACTTGTCTGCCTGAGCTGCTGAGGTTTCTGGGGCAGAACGTCCACGCCAGGAAAAATAAGAATGTGGACATCCTCTGGCAAGCCGCCGAGGTAAAAGGATCTTATTTACTTCAAAACATTTGGGGCAAAAAAACATAAATAGATAGGAGTTCATTGTCTTTCTCAAGAATATTTACACAGGGAAAGACTCACTGAATGTGACTTTTCTCTAATCCTGATATTCACCTGTCAACGTGTTTTAATGTCCCTGTCAGATCTGTCGTCGGCTAAACGGGGTGCGCTTTACCAGCTGCAAAAGTGCTAAGGACCGAACGGCCATGTCGGTGACACTGGAGCAATGCCTGATCCTGCAGCACGAGCATGGCATGGCACCGCAGGTCTTCACACAGGCCCTCGACTGTATGCGCAGGTAGGAGGCCATCGTACTGCCTGAGTCAAAAGTACAAACCATTAAAACCAGACCTGGGCATCAAAAAAGATTTCAAGTTTGTTTCATCAGGCCTGCCACATGTCTTTACATGTCCTCTTCAGAACGCAGTATACAAAATGTTTCATGTGGAAAACATAACTATTCAAAATGCTTTCATTCACTGTCTAGGTTCCAAAACAAGTATGGAAAGTCTTCATAGTTAATACAAATTAAATGAATACATAAGGTCAATAAAATTCCCCTATCTGGAAAAGTCAAAGAAATGTACCAAAATGTCTACTCCAGATATGACACACGAGACAGTAAATCCACTTTTACTTCACATATTGTGGTATTTGTCGGTATTTGTTCAGCATTGCACAGTAAAGACTAAAATTTACAAAAAGAAAAAATAACAGTTATATGTTTTTATCGTAGAAGCATGTTTCTCTGACTATTCCATAAATCATCTAACAATCTCAAAATTTATTTTGCAACCCCCAGACTGCCAGATTGTCTCTAAGCTTAGCATTCGCTTAGTCAGCATGCATTAGCTGCAACACAGACCAAAATCTTGAAGAATATATGTATTTACATGTATGTATAAAATTTGAAACAGAAGACTTGTAAAAATCTTCACTGTGTTGCCCAGGTTTGGTCTGAAAACGTATCACACGGCCTGCTTCTTCTGTGGCGACACATCTGGAACTGCCTCCTTCATCTGAAAGGAGCACGTTAACATTATGAATTTCAGCTGGTAATTTTTCTTGTCTCGACTCTTGTCACACTGCAGAGAATCTACCTTTGCTATTCAAAGTCCCGTTTGCATTTTATGCATTCCTGGTTTGTTTTTTTTCTCTTCGTCCGGCTTGTAGCTAGAGTAGCTACACAGCTTGGCTCAAAACTCATGAACCCGTTTTTTCTAAGAGCTCCGGTGAAATGCTGAAACTTGTTTCCCCCCAAAATGAGACAAGGAGCTTGTGGAGAAAAGTAACCAGCTGGAATTCAAATGTGAAGATGCCCATAAACCACTATTGTCCGTCGCCAGCGATATTGCTTGTTGGTCTGTCCGTGTGTCTGTCTAACACCTGCCTGTCTGTCTGTCTATGAGTCAGTGCTTTGTGTCTTGTCTGTCTGTCGATGGCTAGCTGCCTTGTCTTTTCTTGTCTGTTCTGTCTGTATACCTGCAGCTAGCCTACGCTGTTTGAGAGTCTGTCTGAGTTGCTAGCCAGCTGGCAGAGAATGTTTTCTTTATTTGAATCATTGGAGCACTTGACCCACCATCACCTTTGCTTTTTACACATCCTCCTTCATCCCTTCCTACTTTTTCCTCTCCTCCATCCTCTTCCCAATGTCCTCTGACCCTGCCTACTGAGAGGGAATACAGAAATGTTCATGGAAGGTATTAATTTCTTAGAAAGGTGCGTCTATATGGAGTTTAGAGGGTTTCAGTGCAATATTGACTTTTAAAGTTGGCTTGCACTGCTTACTACTATCTCACACTGAGCTGCTTGGTGGATCAGATGTATACCAAAATTAGGACTGGATCCTAACAATTCAGAAAGTCTTCAAGTCATGTTCACCATCGATTGCAGATGAAAAAGGAAAGAGTAAACTGACGAAGTTAAGCATAAAAAAACATATTACAGATTTGATACATTTATCAAATCTGTTTATCAAATCAGATTTGATACATTTCTCAAATCTGTGGTGTACAAAGCAGTTCAGGTTCAAGAAACAGAAACAAACAACATAAAAGTTAACAAGAATTAGGTAACAAGAATAGAAGTCATATTTAAAAAGTTGAAAAAAACTACATACTGTATGCAGAGAAGTGTGGTTTAATGTATTCAGACTGCTGCAGTTCAAATTCATTCAGTTGTCTGTTTCAGAGAGAAACAACAACATAAATCGGGGCAGGTTTGTCTTGTGCTTGAATTAAAAAAAACAAAAAAACAACAACAACAAAAAAAAAACTTCTGTTCCTGGAAATTCATCCCTCGAACATATTAGGGGCTTTGCTGTGGGTTTACAAAAAGCCTTAGATTTGAACAAATATTTAGGAAGCTTTTCCCAGGGTAAGTGAAAAAGTTTGGTTGAAAAAGTTCATGGATGCATTAATTACTATGATCTTTACTGGCATCTGTTGGTAGCCAGTATGCATTTCTACACTAATAGTAATCATCCCCTCCTACACAAGTCTCCGACTTCACCCAACCCACCTCATGCTGTTGAGCTACGGTGGCCTGTAACTGACACAAACAATACAGTCACATTTTCACACCAGAGGAAGCTAGCTAGTTAGAGTACAGATGCAGAAGAAACATCGGAAGAGTTAATATATCATGATACAAAATACTGACGTAATACATGTGTCACTGGGCAAGAAGCCAGAAATCTCACCTGACCACGTATCATTGAATCAGTGGTATTTGTTCTGTATTTGTGATCAACCCTTTTTTTACTCCTGCCCCTTAAAGAAACCCTGCAATGCTGTGTGTCAGAGGCAAGCTGGCATTGCCATACATGTACTGCCAAGTGTACAAGTCTTTGTTCAAGTGTTTGTAATCTTTTGTGTCATGTGTAGGTGTGAAGCACCACTATATGTCATTAAAGCTGGATTTTTATGTGACTTAATGTTGTATGTATAAGATGTAATAGGAACTGTTTTGCTGCACTTGTGCTCAATAAAGATAAACACAGATTCCACAGATCCTCGCATGACACCGTATCTCTTCACCCTTCCTCTCCTCTTTTCCTCTTGCATTCCTCCTTCACCCTCCCCTCCCTCATCAGCTGACTCTTGAGCATGAAGTGCCCTTTTTGACAACTTTGCAGAGTTAAATTCCAGTTTGGAATGAGTTGGAACTGTGATGCATGCTGGGAAGAGGCTCGGGGCCACGCAACCAAGCTGTATGCTTGCAGGGGATTCCCCTTCCTTCCTCATGTCCCTTATTTCAATCCTTTTGTCCCTTTTGGGTTGAGCCCTTATAATAAAATTTGAATTGAAGCATCTGCCTGTAAAGTACTTTTTGTAGTTTAGTCTGTCATTTTTCTGTGCCAGGCGCTGTGCAGAATCCAAGAAGGCATATGTTAGATTTACTAGCATTTAACCTTGCAATTATTAAGTACTTATAACCATAAGCTCTTTGGTTAGCTTGCAGCTGGTGCTACCCATTGGTTTTGATGGGGAACGCTAGATGCTAATGAGCTGTGTTTTAGTTGTCACAACTGAAACCAAGAGGCTCTTCCCACCCTCTTCCCCTCCATCTCTTCTCCCTCCTTCCTCACCCCATGTCTTAGATAATGAAACATGGAGAGCCATTGCTGTGTTTTCTTACCTTCTTTCCTTTTCACAAAGATGTAAGCATCTTTCTTAATTTTCTCTTTTTTCTCTTTTTCTCTCTCTCTTCCTCTTCCTCTGTTTCCCGTGTGTTGACTTTTTTCATTTGTACAATTGGCTCGTTGATTTGGGATTGCGTCCATTTGGTTCGTTCACGATTCATTTCCATTCGGTCGCATCTGATTTCTATTTTTCCACTTTGTGACTTTGATATATCATTTATTATTATCATATTCTTTGATGTATTCCTTTATACCGCTTCCATGAAAACTCCCTTCCTTTGTGACTGTCATTATGGCTGTGGCTTCTTTGCCGTTGTGGTTTGTTGTTGTTATCGCTTCATGATTTGCCATGTCATCCGTGTCTATGCACGGATACATGCCATCTGTCTGTTTTGGCTTTGCTGCGACACACCCTGCTTTGCTTTTTCCTCCCACACTCTTTCTCTTCTCTTGTCCGTCCCTCCCTCCTTCTCTAATCTCTCCCGTCCTCCCTTCCTCCCCCTCCTTATTTTCTGCCCCATTTTCTTCCCTTCACTCTGTTCTCTTTTCCTTCCCTCTTCACCTTCATTCCCCCTTCCTCTCTTCTGCATCCTTTTTCTTCCCTCCTTTTTCCATTCTCCTTTTTCTCTCCCATCCCTCCTCCCCTTCCATATTCCCCCTCTCCATCTCCAATTCCATCCTTATTCCTCATTTATTTCTTTTCCACAATCCCCATTCACCTTCCTCCTTCCGCTCCCATCATCTTTTTTGCGCCCTCCTCCTCCCCAACTCGGCAGCATTGGGACGAGGGAGGGGGTGATCCAGAAGAACCTGAGTGGCTTGCTGCCGGTGCGCGACTTCCGGCTGGACCCCAGCCTGCTTTACTCGCTGCCCCTGCTGGCCCTCAGCCCCAACCTCCTGGTGGTGTGGATCTTCCTCAGTGTGGCCTATTTCCTGGCCAAGCTCCGCTGCAGCTGAATGTCCGCCGCTCTTCACACAACTCGGTGGAGAAAACGGACAAAAAGCGCAAATGAGGCGCACATCCAGCGAGTGTGTGGACAGTATACGCCAGGGACAAAATAGGATCCCCCGAGGGTGTTTCTGAAGATGTGTGGTCAATCATCCTGTCAACGTGTTTGTAATGCGTGCACACACTACTGTACAGCATGTGCACGCCATCCCACCCAAACTAAGGGCTGTACACACCTTCTGTTCCCCAAAATCAAAGGCAAAGCTCTTTCATGGATCATGATTATTGCTTATTGACTATGCTTTTGTTTTCCTGTTGACAGGCAGGAAGATGCATGGTTAGAGAGAGTGAGAGATAGCGGTAGAGACAGAGAGATTGTCTGGCAGTGAGCCAGCCAGTCATTCATTGTATTTCCAGGGTTCCTGCACAGCTCTGGAAATTTTTTAGAAAAAGGGTTGAAAATTTTGGGAATTGCACAGGAACAAAAAACTCGGAAAAGGATGGTAGAATAGTTACGTCTCATCACACATATGACACATTTTATGACACGTCATGAGGCTCTAAACCTGCTGTCACTTTATATTGTGAGTCATTTCACATGAATAATCTTCAGCTATATACAGTATGTGGCTAATTAACAGTCATTCACTATTTATCCTGTTATCCGCATGCATCGGACCAAAATCTTCAAATCCATTTGTGAAGCTGAGGTCTAGGAAAAGTTTCAAACAGAAAACATGTAGGAACCCTGTTTGTACAGGTGGTTTATGTCGATATTTTAAAATAATATCGATCAGATGGGAATTGGAAAAAGAAAAAACACTGGTGATACTCGACTCTTTGCATGTCAGACCTTCTTGATCGACACCCTCTCTAGAGTTCGTCCCATGCTCTATGATCTGTGATCTCCTGGATTTTAACCAACAAAGTGGCGTTGAGGTGTCAGATGTGCAGTTACCATCACTTGTGACTTGACCTTGTCAGCGAGTTTCCTGCCTTACTTCTCACTGTAATAATATGACACCCTGTGATTCACCAACAACATCGATATTGTGTGAACTACAAAGCTGTAAATTTGTGAAACTTAGAGCAGAAGTTCCGTCTCAGTTGTGAATATGTATAAATAAGCAGATTACATATATTGTGTTTTCAAAAAAAGGGTTATTATTAATAGTAGCCACTATAATGGATGAAAATTGAATTTATATCATAAGCTGTGCATGAAGGATCAGCCTCTTTTATTTGTGCTTCATAATTTAGCTTGCTTGATTTGTCTTCCACGTGCAGCTGCACTTACCTTACAAGCTAGAGCAAAGAGAAAGAAATCTATTTTATTTGGTGCCAAAATCAATACAACATATTTTAGTTTATATTTTGCTACGTTTTTAAGGCCAAATTTGCTTGTGTTTCTTTAGGTCTTCCCACTTTTGTAGACAGCAGAGGGAGACATTTTGCTTCTACTTTAGCCAATGCACTTTGCAGCAGATCTGGGTCAGATATTACTGGTAATTATCACTGACTGTGTTTATATGCAGCCTGATACATCCGTTACAAATAGGGTTGTAAAACTGGACAAACCCCCCCTTAACTGAGATTTTTCAGAGAAGTTTGGATTTGATACATGTTTTATTTTGGAAGTAGCTCTGATTTGTTTTATGTGCACACAATGTGTCTTTAATGGGTAAACTGATTAAATCAAGTTCTGCATATTGCTTGCATTTACAACCCTATTTACATTAACTTAAAATGAGCTGATCTCATATAGATGCATCAACTGGACCTACTGTATATAAGTAAATTCAGCCCATTCCAATGAAGTTGTGATTGCCTTATAATAATAAATAAACTGTTCCCTGAAGGAAGGTGGCAAGAATGGTCACAGGATCATCTAAATAACCCAACTGGAGATGTGTAGGGCTTTGTCTTTTATAAAGTTATTTACAGTAAAAAGAGCATGACAAATGCTCAGCTTTAATACACTTGTAAGACGCAGTTGGACTACCAACAAGTGACTACAATGCTGCTTCTGTAGCATAACCTCAAAATAAACAAACAAATAAATGAAGTCATCAGTTAAATTCAAGTTTATAAATAATTTCAGTGATTTTTTTGTCATTTTAGATTCTGCCTCTGAAGGAGACAAAGCTTTGTGTGTCCTCAGGCAGTTCGTGTAAAGCCCTGATTTAATCACACATGGTTGTAGCTATTTTATGTTTGGGGGACAAAAATAAATACATAATTAAAGTGTCAGATGCCTTGGGGCTGTAGATGTTATAAAAACGGTCCTGTTATATGAGTTCAATTCATTGGTAATGGCAGTAATATGCTTAAAGTAAGTCAGTGCTGTAATACTTCCAGTTGAGAGTTTGCTTTCATCTGCCATGAGGGCAGAACGGGGCCCGGCTGGCACCTTTGGGGCAGTTTGATTGGTCCCAGTGTGCCAGCCAGACCAGACGAGTCGACCTCTGAAAAGCATGTGAACCCATTCAAAGCAGTAGCTCAACCCAAATCTGCTCTCCATCTCTTTTGCCAATGCAGTGAAGATTAGCTCTGTCTCGCCAATTGACAAAGTTCAATCTTTGTGTTTTTTAGGATGCAATTTCTAATTGGCTAATTTTGGAATGTATGCTAGTAGGATATTCAGGGGAAATGTGTTTGATTATGCAGTGTAGCACTGTAGGTTCTGCACACTAGAGCATTTATCAATGATCAATATCTGTTTACATTTACTCAGACATTGATTTTGTGGCTGTAAATTGATGTGACTAGATACTCAAAGGCCAGCCAGTAAACTTTTCACTTATTAGCTTTATAGAGGTGTGTTTCTTAGATTGAAGGACGTGATATTATTTGATAGATTGTGTGGCTAGTCCACTGTGTTTGCAGTTAAGCAGTAGGATGAGTGAATGAGGAATGTATTTATGCTTGTGCCAAATGCTTCAGTCAGGTTTCTGTCAGATGAATCTGCTTTTGGAGGATCTCTCTTTCCAAAGAGGTTAGACCAGGATGGATGTGATGTCCTAGTCTGAATCCAGTTCACTTCTCAGTCATGTATGTGCCCTGGGAGTAAGGATATACTACTAAAAAATATTCACCTCAATGCATTTAATCTATTTAATCCTTTTCTGCCCTTAAAATAAGAGAATAAATCCACCAGTAGGGTGTGAAAATTCATTTTTCCTTAATGCAGTTTGACTTGATTCAGGAGCTTTCAAGTGGCAGTACAGCGAAATAGGGGGAATATTTCTCACACCAATGGCAAATTGTTTGCTATAAGTGAGCGTAGTGTAACTACAACAGGAAATAAGGATACATAATATACATGCAGACACATTGCTTCCAAACCATGCACTTTACTTCTAATGCAGCAGGGTCATTTTGTGCAGTTGCCGTCATTTGCACCAACTGTCATTTCAAATATGATACACTACAGTACAGTAATTTAAAAATTTAAAAATGTATGGACCAGCTCACACTTGTATTACCTAGCCACCATCAACATTTATCTTATCAAAATGTTCAATTCAGTGACAAAAATAATGGGAAAACCCACCCTAAAACATTTTTATTGCGTCAGGCTTTTAAATTTTTTGGTGTATTTTTCTTCTTTCTAGTGATAACTGGCTAAATGTAGATGATGTGGCTCATCATCCAGATAGCAGACAAATTCTCAGCAATCTAAAACATCAGGTTTTGGTGTCAGTCCCTCACAATCAAAGAGCTGATTGAGCTGATTGATAGCTTTCTAAAGATTTATATGCCTCAATGCTCACCTTTTGAAAGTGAAAACATCTCCAGTTGTCAACAACTGTTCTAGAAAATATATCACTAACTGGAGTAGAAGTAGATGGTGGAGTGAAAATGGGATCACCAAAAAATGAATAAATAAATGAATAAATAAAACAATTTTACAAATCAGAGATGGTGGGTTTGGAAATGGAAGATGAAATTTGGAGATGGAAAATGTGTTACAGTCCAGTGTTTGGACAACAAGAGGCCTTCCAGAAATCGATATTTTTGCCTACATCTCAAACTAAATGAACGCACCAGGCACCTCCTGTGAGCGTAGAGGCTCCGCCTCATTTAGACTGACCCAGTAAGGAAATGGATCAGACCAAAATAGCTTCCTCTGGGAATCTACCATGCTTCTTTGTGACCCCTAAAACACACATACACACACTCACACACACATCCTCACAGCTGCTGGAGTGACGAGGGGCAGAAATAATATTCCATATCCTTTTTTATCCTCCTTGATGATAAATATTAATATATAATATAGAACGTTTTGCAACCCTCCTTCTTGGCTACTTGCAGGATTTTATTGGTCAGCACTATAAACCTTTGTTTGACTGTTGTGTATCTTTTGTGTAAATATTGACATTTGATTTTGTATTAGGAATTATTGTGTATCTCGTCTATTCTATTAATGAGCGCTCCTGTTTAGAACTACCTCTGTAAGACAGAAGATATCCTTTACACTTTATTTGATGTTGTTTTACCTGATTTGACAAGAGGGGGCGGGGGCAATCACAGGGATGAATATGCATTTGTAATATGTAATCTAGCAGTGGCGCCACCTGCTGTCGTAAAATAGTCAAAAACATTTAGCCAGAGTGACAGGAGTAAATGCGATTTACTCTGTCAAATGTTAAAAACGCTCTATTATTTCAAGAATAAATCCACTTAGGGTGACATATTTCAGTTTATGATATGATTTCTATTAATTCTTGATGATTTCATTAGTAATTATTTAAGAGGTAATTATCCTTACGTAAGTAATTACACTGAAGTGCTTCCCGAATTATTTATCAAGCGTCCTTATACCACCCCATTAACAGAGGAATACCCAATGCCAGTTTTACCAGTGTTACTTTAGTTTTTAATCCTATTTTTTCTATACAAAGATGTATTCCCAAGAATCAAAATGGATCAAAGAATATATTTATATTGCTGTACATAAATTGTATTTAAATGCTTGTATGCCTAAACACTAATGTTTGCTAAATTTTGTCTTTAATTATTCAAAAGCAGAGAATAATATATCTATATGTGATTATGCCTTTGCCATAAATTGCCATGCTGTCGTCACTTTATATCATAGCAGGTGTGATTTCAGCTAAATGTGTCTGTGTGATTTCTCTGTGTTCATATTAATCTCAATTTTATTTCATAACAATTGTGAACATGTGGCTATTACTGTACTGAACTTCCCATTAACACAAGCATCTACGTAACAGCAATCTGCAGTTAATAACACAATAATCATGTTACAATTGTTGTTGTTCTTCTTCTCAATTTGTAGATTGAGTCTTTTTGTTTTTACAAGCTGATGAAAAAGTGATGGAAAAGTTTGATGACAATTGCAAATTTGATCATAGATTTAAAAAATGTTAACCTTCCTAATGTAACAAACCCAATAATATAAGAAATATTATTTACTGGAAAAATAGATATTCTGTTAATTGTAACACTACTGTATCAACTGCAAATTTCTGTTTTGTTAAAAGTTTATGACATTAATGGGGCGTTGTTTCAGTAAATGAACAGTTTTGAGGCTCTGGAGGGAGGCTGCCCTTGGTGCTGACCAGGTCTGTGGATTCTAGGGGTCAAAGAGGAGATCGATAGCTTGTCAGTCTGGTGGATAAATATAGTTGCAACTCCAGTTTCCTTTGGTGAGTTTGAAAATTGAACAGCTTTGCTTTTTACAGAAAGTGACTTTATAGAGAGACATTCATGAAGTGGAGATACTTCAGTTCTAAAGGTGGATTTCAGCTTGGTCAGCATCCAGCCGGCCACATCCTTCTCCATGAAGTCGACTCGGCTCTAAAATGTGATCCTGTGCAGCCCGTGGTAATCAGTGCTTTTCCTCTGAGACTCAATAACGATCGATGTCCCAAAAGAATGAGCTGTAGCCGTGTCATGTCATCTCGTGTATTACATGTTGCACTATATGTATCACAAACCCAAGAAAAACCCACACTCAGTGTGTCGTGATCGCCAGGCTCGTGCTATTAAATAAATGTTTATTTTTGGTTTGTTTTGTTTCCACCTGCAGAATATAAAAACACAGTGAAATAATATCTGATGGGTTTTTAAAGTTCATTTCTTCAGCGTCAGACATTTCCCACATCTGTGCAAATGTGTCACTGACTTGCATAAAACACAAAATTGCTCTCTTCATTTTTGCCTCTTAAGTTCTGTGGTGATAATTGAAGATTATTTTCAGTGCTCACATTGGGTTACGTTGGATTTCCGATGGGGCAACCCATGCTTTAAGGTGCTTTAGAGAGAAATTCACTAAATTGCAAACTGTATGTTAAGACGCACAAAAAAATGATCTGTTTTTCAGCAAGGAGAAATCAGTGGTTATTACCCAGCAGGTATCAGAAGTCTGGATCTGTACCCCATCTTTCCTTCCTTCTTTTCTCCCTTTCTTCCTTCCTTTCTCTTCTCGTCCATTTACAACCATCCATTGGTCCATCTATCCTTCCATCTGTATGATTGGTTTTGCATGTTTAAACCAGCAGTGCTTGTTTTCCGTCATTGTTTCATCTGGCATCTTGTTCTTCATTTACTCTTCTTGACCCTTACTAAGTTTTGTCCACGACAACAACATCAGCAGAACTTCTCATTTCTCTATTTTGTGCCTCCTCGTCTCCTCGTTCCTCCATCCTCCATTGGCATTGTTACATTTGAAACAAAATAACCCTATAGCTCGCAGAACTTGAGCGGAGCAGGACAGACATTGAACTGTTTGCCATGGTCATTTGGCTGGAGGGCAGTGTGTCATACTCCCTTGAGAACAGAGAGGATATTCTGTGCTGTTGCTGCTTGCTAAAAGTGGTGATGTTAATCAGTGTTAATAGCTACAGTACCACCAGCTGAAATATGGAAGTTAGTAGGGCTGCCACAAACGATTATTCTGATAATCGACACGACACCGATTATTTTTGCGATTCCTCGATTAATCGGATCATACGTAAATTGCAGATTATTGCGCCAGCATGCAGCTTCTATTGTTTTACCATGATTTGCTTCCTTCCATCTTGAACTGTTTAAGGCATGTGCTAACTAAAAATAAAGACAATTAAGATGGTAATTCAGTTGAACTTTTAATGAACTTTGCAATATTAGCATTAAATAAAAAAAAATAGGGCTTGACTCCAATAATTTAACAATATGTTAAATTATTATTATTTTAAAAATGTAAATTACTTCTCAAACAGACCTAACAATTCAGTTACCAATGCATGAGCAGTAGCATGCATGGGATAACAAAGATTGAATGAAAAATAAGCCAAAGTGATACCGCTTCTCTGAATAGACAAGCTAAGCCAGTGTGCTGCTGTTAGTCAGTGAAAATAGAGCGGAGTGGCAACTCTTCGCTTTGTTACACAATCTGTGTCAGTGCGCTGCTGAAGTCTGGAGATCTTCTTTGCCTTTGCCATACATACGTTCATATTCCACTCAAAACAGCATTTCATTCAAATTATGTCAAATTCTGCGATATTCCACGTTAAAAATAGATTCCGTTTTATTTGGCTAATTCCGTGATTCCGTCTGCGATTCCGTGATCGCGGAAATTATATGGCCCTACCACTGTTATGAAAAATAGCGGCACAACTTGATGGGTGTTATCCTGGTAATTTCTCTGCGTGAGAAGTACAAGGTGTGGCGTGTGAGCGGGTTGAAATGCGTGTGTCTCACGCCCAATGCGTGAGACCTGAGAGCCTTGACAATGCTCCCAAACTGTGGAGCTCCACTGTCGCCGCTGACTCCGATGAGCGCTACTGCGCATGTGCGTCAAGGACAGAAGGCAAACATGACAGCGGAAGGTTGTTTCGAGCGAAAAACAAAGCTAAAAAAAAAACCAAAAAAAGATTATGTCAATTACTAAATTAGTCGTCGACTATTTTGATTGTCGACGTTGTCGCGATTAATCGATTAATCGATTAATCGTGGCAGCCCTAGAAGTTAGCCTGGTGCAGCGGCCACAGATTTTTGCGAAGGCATTTTTACGAAGCATGTTAAAATGGCCGCCGCTGTGACCATCCTGCTAAGTGGATTTGAAAACCAAAGTCTGTTCTTCTCCAGTTCAAGTCCTGTGGTTTTCAGTGTAACAGTGCCCACTGTGCAAATAAGGCATTTTAGTTGTACGTTTTGTTTTTCTTGATTAATTTAGAGATGATTTGGTTTTATGTTATGTGCCATCGCTGCATCCACACCCGTATGATAATTTGCCCAAACATAAAGTTAACTTAGGTTTGGGCATGTGAAGCCCTTTCAAATAGACCAGGGGTTTCAACTGACTTTGCTTGACTTACCGTAGCAGTAGCCCAGTCCAAATTTAACTTCACCCCTCAGGCAGTAACTCACTTTTACTTACTCTTACTTTTCACTGACACTTGAAAAAAGGCTTTTTTGGGGTGCTCATGTGTGTTGTGTGTAATATGTGGCAGGCCAGGAACACAGGATATTAATGACGCACTCCAACACTAGCAGAGCACCGGCTTCCACTACTTGTGATTGTCACTCAGAGAAGTCACCTTCACCTTGTATTCCTTTATTTAGAAAACCTCATGACATCTAGATTGCTTTTCAAAGAGTGAAATCTAAAAATAAAAAGCACTTATACAGTCTGGCCAACGACATGACAACTGCAGATTAGTAATTGATGGCACTTTGAAATGAGACTTGACGGAGCAAATACCATTTTATTAAATTGCTGCTGGAAGAGACGTGAGTAAAGGACTTGACGATGTACAAATTGAGAAATGACAAGAGGAGCCAATATCCTCTTGCATGGCCCCCTCCACCCCTCCTCTTGAGCTAAAGTGGCCTGTATTTGACAGAAACAGTAAAGTCACATTTTCACAACAGAGAGAAGAGAGCTAGTAAATTAATGCAACAGAAGCATCCCCTGGCTTCAGGCTGAGAAGGTGTCCAGGGATTGGGAGAGTCTTGAAAGAGTCTAGTTTAAGTTCTTTTTCCAAAACACATCACAAAGCAGAAAACTGCCAAAGAAAAAAAGACTGTCAACACAAATGTTATTTACTTATTTATTTATTTCATATACTTTTTAATAATTGATTGTATTCTGACGACTGTGCTTTTCCTAAAACCCTGCTGGCCTTCTTCAAAGCTTCATGCTCTCATGTTTGCTGCTCTGCCCTTATTTTGTGCCCCAGTGTGCGGTAATCAGATTGTGCATGCTGACATTTTATTTTCCATATGGATGAATCATTGATCAAGAACAGCATTAAACTCCCACACACTGTAATTTTGTGGAAATGGGCAAACAAAATCTCAGCCTTTGCCTCTTTAACACCAACCATCATTTATTCTTTTATTTATGTATTTATTTATTTATTTATTTTACTGCTCTCATTCTGCTGAATGCCACCCCTACCCCCACCCCTTCTGTCCTGTCTCCAGCGAGGGCTGCAGACGTGAAAACACCATGAAGAACGTCGGCTGTCGAAAGTATGCGTTTAACTCCCTGCAGCTCAAGGCCTTCCCCAAACACTACCGGCCACCTGATGGAACCTACGGGAAGGTCGAAACCTGATTGGGCCGCGTAGAGCACCTCGTGAGAAGGTTGCAGCGTTATTGGACAGCGCGACTGCTACGTTTTGGGAAGGTCGAGATCTGACTGGATAAAGTTTGATGCTGTGTTCTGGATGGCTGCACTTTGATAAGGACAGATTGAGTAGTTTTCCAGAAATGGAAGATTACATCCTCACTCTTGGTCGAGTGACAGATGCAGCCAGTTTGCTATCAACTCACCCAAACCTCATCAGAAACAGACATATGCCAAGATCTACTGTACAATCAGAAAATAATGAAGTGCTATGAAAAATACGTAGCCAGTGAGATAAATCCTTCAGGTGGTTCGGGGACCTCCCTGCTTTTACACCATGTCAACCAGTTTATGTTTATGCATATAGGCTGTTTTGTTAAGAGGCCTTACATCAAATCTTTAGTTTTTAGTTGTTGAAATGTTCACAAAAAAAGTTTTGTACGTTTGAGTTGTTTCTTGTTGAAATGAGGCGTGAATGCCTTTTGAAACACAGTTCAATTATTCAGACTGAAACCTCTGTTTATTAGAAATATTGAATTGAAGAGGGATGAGACATTGTTTATGATCATTTTTATGTATCCTTCAGTTTTCCTCAAAATCAATCATTAGTATTAGAAATAAAGTGCAGACTGAAACAAAGTAGCACCACCAGCCTTCAGCTGACAGGTGAGCTTTCTGACCTGCAAGCAGGGTCACGTTGCCAAGTCATTTTTTTAGACTGTCCCTCAAAAGGAGCCCCCATGTCCACAAACGTTCGCCCTGCTGAAGTGCCCTTAAGCAAGACACTGAATGCCTACCAGCTGCTGCTCTGCTCCGTAGCTGAGTGTGTAGATTTCATCTGTGGAGCAGCATTAGCGAAAAGAGGCTCTCCCCTGGGTGATCATCAAAGCATTACAGCACATTGAGGGAAAGGGTGGAGGGGTTCTCCATTCCTCCACCACCCACACCTGAAAGCGGTCTGAAATTTTAAAGGTATCCCTTTAAAAATTTTACTGTGAGCTGCAAGAATGCACCCCAACTTAGCTGCTCGACAACAATGGAAAGAATTATGGAGAGAAATGCTCGAGATGAGATAAACTTAAGTGGAAATTGATTTCAAGTTTCTAGTTTATTACACATCCATGTGACAGTTTTGTTTTACAAAACCTAAGTATGTGGATATTTACATTGTATACAAGGTAAATAAAATGTAGTCAAACATAGATGATCGAACACAAGTAGTTATCAAACGTAAAAAATACACAAGCGTTCATGTTAGCACCATCATTGCGTCAACAACGAATGAGACCTAACTGAAACTGCAATAAAATAAAACTGTAGCAGAAATATTTGCAGTGTGTGTCCACAGTCATTTAGTTTATGCAGAGCATTTCCATGATGAAACCTACCGTCTATACTGTAATATTCTGCTGTTTCTATACAGTTTGAGTTCACTGCTTCTGATGAAGACCACTTGTTATTTTTACACACAAGATTAGGGCTGGGAATTAACTAACTGCAACTACAGCACACTGTGTTACTGCCGTGTTGAGTTTTATCACCAAAATTAATTTTTATGACATGAGAAATTATTAATTTTTTTATGTGGTATCATGGCTATTTTATTTTACTGATAAGGAGGATCACTTGAAATATAACATGATTGTAATTAAAGCAGATAGTATGTACAGAAAATACCACTGTAGATGGTCAATATACTTTCACTTAAACCAGAGGGCTATTAGAAATGTGGATTTTTTTGGACCAGTATCAGTTCTGACCTAGCAGGAGCTGTATTAGCGTTGCAAAATTTGAGTAATAGCCAGCTCTGCTTGACCAAGTCCTGCTGAGAAATTCTTATGGAAATTCACACCAAGGAATTTAATTCACTGAGGGCAGAGGCACAATGTTTTTAGGTTCTGAAACACAGGCAACTTAATAATAGAATTTTTCCTCACCCTTCATTGTGTATACATCATTTCTGTAATTGATGTATTTTTACCACAAAGGGGGAACATTACTCTTCTCCTTTCCCGTGAGGCCCTTATTAAACTGTGTTCCTGGTACCACTGAACTGTAATGTCAGATATTAACACAAAAGAAGGCAACAAGTGCTTTTAACAACTACATTACTGTTCTTACAG
>OMLB01064190.1:8192-18312 GCA_900302555.1 Myripristis jacobus | reverse complement strand
CTTGTTGGCAAGTTTGTTCTTTGTTGTAAGCTAACACTTCTTCAGTAGCACCTCAGTCCAAGAAGAAACACACGCACACACACACACACACACACACACAGAGAGAGAGAGAGAGAGAGAGAGAGAGGGAGGCCAGTGGGGTTATTGGAGGTGGGGAACCTCTTTTACACAGTGTCAATTTTGCCCCTTTTGACAGACAAGCGAGGTCTCTGATTTTAGTTTGATGAGGTAAAGATGGTGAAGTCAATAGTGGTCAATGGCATATTTGTGCCCATACATTTTTAGCCGTGGGACTAACAGTTTCACAATTGCCAGTCTGTGACAGTGGTATGTACCAAACACAGGACGGCCACTAGACTCACTGGTTCGTAAACTTTTATACTTGTTTCCCGGTCGGTGGGGGAAAAAACATGATAAAGACTAAAATTAGGCCGTTCTTAGGAGGATAAAAACACTGCCATTGATGCATGGGGACTATTTTCTGAATGTGAAACCCATGCCAGCAACGGGAGAAAGCAGGAGTAACCATGGAAACAGAGCTCGGAATATGCACTATTCCCAGCCCGGCAAGTGCCACGCCACCCCACAGCTCTATTTTTAGTCCTTACTTTTGGCTTACTATATCTGTTACATCTAACATGAGTTAAATAGAGTAATCAGCAAGCGTGACTACGGAAACGTGACTCTATACTAGGTGTCTGATTAAAATGTTACCACATATATAAGAACACAGGGCCTCCAGAGTCCCACTGCAGATTTATGCTGTGTGCATGTGTGTACAGGAGCTCAAGGGACACTAACAACATAAAATAATAATGATAAACTTCATTTGCATGTCACATGTCAAAGGGCTGGGCAATATTATTGAAATTCATAGCTCAAAACTCAAACTTTTCACATTCCTTAAAATGCCCATGCATAATTTTGCATGTTTTTAAATAAAACTGTCCTTGTTATTATCTGTTTAGGCAAAAAAATTGTGACACAATATGGGCACTTACCACATTTTGCTGATGCCCACAGCTAAAAACAAATGATATAAACGTCATTTGGGAAAAAAATTATTGCAAACATGATACTAATCTTGTCAGCACTTGCAAGTCTATAGGCCTGGACCTTAAAGCCGCACTATGAAAGCACAAAATTTATCAGTAAGCCTGGCCTACAGTGACAACCATATAGACTCAGTCATCACATTTTGTGCTCATTCCCCATTTGTGTCAGTTGTACTCTCAACTGGCACTTCTACATAGTGCACATTTAAAGGCCTGCTCACCTTTGGCTTTTAGGATGTATGGTCTGTACTTTAGCCAGGAATGTCTTGCTAGGGATCTCAGGCTGAATTTCAGCTCATAAGGGGTTAAAAAAAAAAGTCTAAAATGAGCTGTAGTTTGGAGACAGACCTTGCTAAATCTTAAAGTCAAATCTAAAGCTAACTGGCAACCAGTGGAGGGGAGCTAGGATGGAGGTAATGCGATCCTGTGGATGATGAATATATTCACGGTCTCCTCGTGGCATTGCATGCATTTCCTACCAACGTGCTTAATTGTCATAAGCGCCGCTTGTTGGCAATAGCTGGAGTTTGATTACAATCACCTGTTATTTGACTACAGTCACCTGTTGTTTGCCCACCAAGATGGCCGTGTGTTGATGTAATGGCATGTTATGAATTCCATGCCTGCTACTGCTGACTCCAGGTCAGGTTTGTGAGCTTTTGCAATGACAGAGAGTTGAGATCAGGATGGTCTGCTGATCTCAGATCTGTTTCTCTGTAACGAAGGCATGCTTAGAGGCGTGCGTGACTTCCTTGAGGAGAACTTCCCATCTTTAAGTGGCACTTTTGACATTAACAGTCACACATGTGTACAAACAGATATGCACACACATGCAAACACACATACACACATCCATGCATTTTAGGCATATCCCTGCTAAGCGAATGCCATTATCAACCAGTAGGGGACTTTGGTGGTTGAGAAAGTGACCCATCAACTGACGACCACCCAGAGGTTTGTAATGGATCTATAAAAACCTTGAGCCAGACATCCACAAACTGTCCCTGCACACGCAGAGCAATTCTTTCTCTTTCTCTCTCCCTCTCTCTCTCTCTCTTGCACTCACTCACTCACACACACGCACACATAAATGGATGCACACAGGAACACTCACTTACTGACACACAACTCATGCTTCTTAGACAAGCATGCACACCCATACACACACGCCTCTAGACACCACAAGCTGGGGTTGGTGGTCTGAGGGAATGTTGGGTATCATCTCCGGTGACTGTGTGTGTGTGTGTGTATGTGTGTGTGTGTGTGTGTGTGTGTGTGTGTGTGTGCCCCTCCCTCCCCTCACTGCTCCATCTAATACCCTGTCATCATCAATAACCTCAGCAGTGCTGACTCATTGGCTTTTACAACCATGGGGTTTGGGCCTTAGTTACAGCCACAGACCCTTGTCTCCGTCTGTCTGTCAGCCCACTAGACACACGCCAGGGGTGTGTGTGCGCGTGTTTGTGTTTGAGTATGTGTGTGTTCGTGTATTCGGTTCGCGCGCACATATATATGGGTTTGTCTATGCGTGCACGCGCCCATACAGGTATAGCTGCATGATGTGCATGACTACAACATGCATATTTGTATGAATAGGAGTCACCACAGACCTCCGCCCCCTACTAACAGGCACCCATGCAGCCACCCACCCACCTACCCACCCCCATTCACTCCCAATCGGACCATAATTTATCATAATAATTGAGTCCCGTCAGGAGACAGAGCCTCATCATCTTCACCACATGTCAACTCATGCCCCCCTCTCCCTTTAATCACTCCATCACTCCCTTTCTAATTGTCTCCAGGTTGCTATTATTCAATCCTCTGTGTATGCGCGGTAAATACTTGCATTATCTTACATCCGCCCAAGGGAGTAAACATGAAACCGACATATTAACCGCCCATAGAATAAAAGCATATTTGTACGCAGGTATATCCCGTTCCATTAGGGGGTGTACATTGTACTTTGTCAGGAAGTGGGATAACAGTGGTCTGGGCTGCATTAGGCTGATGAATAGAGAGACAGACTGTGACAAATAATTTAGACATGAATGATGCTGAGTGTCTGATGGGGCCAAGACTGTCCTGACATGTTTATGGACAGTTTATAAATGCAGCAATGAGCGCTGGCTGCATTGGGTCGCTTCACTGATGTGTCGACAGTACACATGTGGTGCTATGGTGACAGTGTTGATGGGGAGATTTTTTTTTAATTTTATTTCCCCCAGTATATCAATCAAGGACTATTTGTTGCTGCGAGGACTTCACTTCTCTTGAACTGAAATTTCTGAACTTAGATAAATGAAAGCATAGCATATTTTATGAGTGGTTTGCGGTAATGATAGAGACAACAAGGCAAGTTTCCATGGATTGCAGACTGGAATGAGCGTCACATACAGTCACCCTTGTGATTCCAAAGATTGGATTCATTAGTGGCCTCTCAGTGGGTGCGAGAAACAAACCACACATCACGCACTTACAACTGAAATCAGACGCGTGACTCCAGATTTTTAACTCTGTGTTTGATATGATCTATCTCTAAGCCACAACTGATTTGCAATTAATGGACCAATGGATGTACCGTGAGCTTGGATTTGAATTAATTTCGTTGGAAAACAATCTACGTACAAGATCATATCAAATTACACCAAACTTCATAGTAGAGGGGGATACAAAATGACAAACTATGAATCATGTACCCCTTTCCCCAGACGATTTCACAAACTGTTCTAGTAAAATACGCAAGTAAACGCCATTTGATATGACTTTATCCCAGAAACCTATGAGGAAATAATAAGTACTGCCTTAATGCCTGACACTGTAAATGGGAAAATAACAGAGATACGTCTGAAGACTATTTTTTAAGTCATCATACATTCTCCTGGGTGGATAATATCTAGTGAATCGGTACTATGAGTTACACTGAGCTAATGATGGGGACCTCTTGGAGTCAACTCAAGGACCCCTGAAGGTCCGCGGACCGCAGTTTGAGAAACCACTGATCTAACTGGCTGACTGGGTCTGTTTCTAAAAGGTGCGCACCTAACTGGCTGGAGCCAGGGCGGCGTATTGCCTTTCACACGCTTCTAAAATACTCTCCGGGCAGAGCCTGAAAGGGTTACTGTTTCCCAAAGTGCCTCATTCTGCGCAGTCGAGAGGGGGCGGCTGAGTGGCGCCGTCGAGTCAGAGACGCAGTTTCTAAAAACCCCGAGACATCATCAAGAAAGAAGCTGACAGTAAGGAAAGCAGCCCCCTCCTCCTCCCCTTTCTCCTCTTCCTCCTCCTCCTCCTCCGCTGGCATACTGCCTCTCCCCTCCTCTCCTTACCAAATCCCCTCAGTGGATCTGTCACAATAACCGGGCGGCAAGTGTCAAATCCAACTCTGGCCGCAAAAACACAAATCACTTTAACGCACACAAGATGCGCTCAGTGGAAACACTCCACAAGCTGCTTTTAGCTTTGAGACATTTAGTCATGACTCTGTTTAAGTCGTTGATTGTATTTAAAGAATAATATAAACACTATAAAAAAGCCTACTTAGAGTAAATGACTCCTCGCTTTGATTTCATAGGACTTAATTTCCCAGCATGTCTCCAGTGCGCTTAATTGGCCATATCTCTTTAACTTGCAGACAGCGTACCCCGCTCTCCAATTAATAGTCTGCTAACGTCAAAAACAGTTGACCATTGTTTTATAGGCTTTGTTTTTTTTTTTTTTCTCTCCAGGGCGGTCAGACTTGAATAGGCGCCGGTCTGCTCCAGTCCACCTCTGTACAAATACCTCAGTGGAACTTGTGCGGAGCTTCCAGAGTGAAGCACAGACCCCAGACGCCCCTGGCTTGAGCGTATACGCTCGCCATTTCATCATCTGACACTGTTTGAAATGTCTGAATCATATTTTACCCATTATGTTAACACCTTGGAGCCGAGAAATGAGCGTGTACGTAGGGAGGAGAGATGAATATGCGTGGCCTCTCCTCTCCTCGGGCTCAAACAAATGAATGCCAGTTCTGTGGAGGCGCTTGAGGTATGTGTTGCGCATTACACAACGTAATAAATCAGCCCTTTCTAAAATCACTGTGACGGCGTGGAGCGTCAGGCAGTCCACCCAGAGTCACTGCAGCTTGGACTTACTGTGCAGTTTAGTAACTCCACTGCACTTCGGAGACAGAGCACATACACTGCAAAAAATATCCACCTCCACATGGCATGCAGTCTAGAATCGAGTCGTAATAAAACGTGATTTCATTTTGTTTGTTTCTGGTGTACATGACCCTATAAAAAATGTCTTGATAATCCCTTATTTGGAGCGATTGTCACTTTTAGTCTAAGTGAAATTGCATTGGAAACACGTGAAATTATTTTACCCCATTCGCAGATTTTTAAACATTTATTATGAGGGGGGGAAAAGATTTTAATGCCGAGTGAAACTACATGAGACTACACATGCTTGTTCAAATTGACATTTTTTACAGTGTACACGCCCCCTGGGGCCATGGACATAGACACTCGTTATAAGCAACATGGCTTGACACTAATACATGTTGAAAAGATAGACTTTATTGCTAAAACGTGTAACCATAACATGTACACTGATATGTTTTACTTTTTTATTTTTTTATTTTTAGAAATATTCAAGTAGACATCTCCCATATTTTTTTCTGGTATACTCTGCTATTCTCTTTCCTTATGCTCTATACTCACAATCGTTAAAATAATAAATAAAACGTACAGATTTGTTTATTTCTACAATACTATGTATTCCAAAAAAGCTGAGTTCACGCCTTTATATATATCTTTATCCTCAACTTTTTTCAATTTAATTATTATTGATATTAATATCATACAAAAACTCTAGGCAGCATTGCAGTGAAGTAACAGTCAGCATCAATGTTCAGTTGAAAAAAAAAGTTCACCTCTTGGAGAAGTGTATGCATTCCATCTTCAACGTCTCTTAAAAAAGAAAAAAAAAAAGAAAAAGCTCTTCCTTATGAAGTGCTTATGTTCCCCCTAAAAACAACGTTTCAGGGTTGAGAATAAAATATGGTCCTGGTTCAATTAGAAAAAATAGCTGCATTTTTCTTAAATATGTACAATGTTGGTATTTCACTTAAAATGCTATATAAAAAAATAGATTCGCTATGGTGCCCACCTCTGTAGAGAGTTAACAGTGCAATAGAAACCGTATTTCCAGTCCGCCCCCGCCCCCCTCGACCCCCACTACTTCCATAGAGAAAATCAGCACGAACACTTGCACTCTGAGATGATTGGGTATTGCACCGGTATCCACGTACAATATTTCTGTCTTAGAAACCCTTGACAATACCACCGTAGGAAAGTCTTGGTGATTGACTTGACGGGTTTGCAAAACATCCCCTCTGGGAAGGAACAAGAGCGCTCATTGAAACAGTTGCCCTCCTTGATGTACCGTGGCCAGAACCTCACGCCCAAATCCTTCCAGGTATACACCACTGGGCAGTGCGTATAGGTCCACAGCCACTGCAGAAATTTCCTGCGGGCTTTCTTGCCCACTTTTACCCGCTTCCCATAGGGGGTCTCTGTGAGGTCCAGCTTTTTAATCTCGTTGGGCATGGGCCCCTGCAGCTTCACCTGGGTGTCTTGCACGGAGAGATTCACCTGCATGGGCGAGCTGATGGACATGAAGTTGGGGTCGAAATTACTGCCGAGCTTTTTCCGCAGAGTCCTCTCGGCCAAGTCCTGCTCCCGGGGGTCGTACTCCGGGTCGGGGTCCTCCTTCAGGTCGGGCACTGGGAGGTGCTCACTGGGCGACGGACGGAGGCGAAGGTAATGCTGGGAAACTCCAAGGTGAACGGACACCAGCACGTAAATGAGTAGCGTTTGTGAGAAGCCCATAGTTCCTCTTATTTTACGCACCGGCTCTTCTCGCGTGAATGATATTCAGTTCTTTCCCCGGCTACTGTGCTCTATGAAATGACTAGCCCGGGGCTTCATAAATAGTAGAAGTACAGCCACCAGCAAGACGATACTTTTAATAGACCACGTCGGGTTTGAATGACATGGAGCGGAGTGCTTTGCTTTTTAGGGCTCCTTCAACTTTGCAATTTGCCCGCTGATGCAACCCTGCAGCGCAAAAGGGTGCCTCTGCTTTGCAAAAGAGAGTTTAGTCTAAACAAAAACAGCACGAAACAAAATGGGGAAAACTCTATTCACGCTCTCTCCGGCCTCACCCCGCTCCCTTAGATTCACTTTGGGTTTCTTGCGGTTGTCATGGTTACCCCGGGGACTCGAAGCCACGACAAATTGTCTACACTGGATGACAGCGGCCGAGGAGAGAGCTGCATGGAATGAAGTGTTTTCTAAAGAGGCAGAATAGATCCGGAGCGCCCCGAGAGAGAAGGGCGCACAAAAAGAGTACTTCACCAAGTTTTAAATGTCACGGGCCGGCAATGAGGGCTGCCTTGGCCAATGTTATTTTTACGCACGGCTTTTATAAACGTGGCTTCTCTCAACGTGGCCTGACGCTCTCAGGTTTGACAAGGTCCCAGGGCGCACAATCCATGGACTGGGGAAAGCTCTATTCAATCCTCGTGCAGTATTCCAGCACCTTATGATAATGTCCAAAACTTTAGCAGCTTAGTCCTTCGACTTCAAAAAATGCACCGCCACGGGATGCAGTCAGACCCTATGAAATAACAGCCATTTATCTTTCCAGAAGACGTTCCAAATCAAAGAGCAATTTTTTCCATAAAAAATGTTAGACTATAACATTCCCCGAGGGCGTGTGCATGTGGGAAAAACACAAATGATGAAAAACATGGTTTACAACAAACTACACGTTAAATGCATATAAAATGCAAACTGCACCAAGCCAGTAAAAGTTGTGAGGTTTGCAGTCCCCTTCACTGTGACATTGCTGAATCCTCTCAGAAAAGCTCCAGGTTCCACCGTCGCTGCATGGCGAGACAGTCCCAAATCTGAAGCCTTTTGCCCGGTTGGAGTAAGCGTCAATTCCTAGGGGAGCGTTTCTACTCCTTTGATAGCTGGTACAGAAGCTCCTACTGAGTCGCTCCTACTTCAGGAGTCTGAGAGACTTGGCGCTGGAGCGTTTCTTTGCTTAGGCACACTGTGTGTGAGTGTGTCTGTTGCGAGCGGTGCTCAATCCCAAGTTAAATATCCCCCTCCGACGGTACAAAGTGTCAGAGGGGCCTGCCCACCACGGCCACTTTCACTATGATTGACAGCCCCCCCGGGCCACCCCCTCCCTTCACAACGTGGAAAATATCGGCCACAATTACAAGGATCAACTGGGTCCTAAAGAACCAGTTTTATCTCGCGCCATATTCTAATTTTCCACCATGAATATTTTTATTCATATCAAACATTATTTTTATGAAATAGGATTTACTGTTCGTTGCTTTGCCTTGCTTTTATTCCTCCCGCATCTCCATGTGAATACACTGAGATAGTTGTCTGTCTCATGCACTAATAGGTTCAATACGCTGTCAATATTCAAGTGAAGCACTAAAGCGTTTCCTATGGCTTGTACTTTCCCATGAAAAGGATGGGAAACGTTTAGTGGCTTGTCCACGGAAAAGGGGCATCACATTCCACCTTTGTTCATTAGGATTTGGGTCTGCACACAGGAATTGGCCCGCTGAACTCAGGGGTCACGAAATAGGCGCGCAATTAAGGGCTATAAATGGCCATGGATAACTAAACGGTAACTTTCCCATGCTAACTAACAACAGTCATTAAGCTGGGCTGGACTTTCTACTTTTGCTTCAACTTTACCAAGTAAAGTTGGTCATCTTATAATACCGCTGAAATATGATATAGCCCAACTGAACAGGTGAGAGAAAACGCATTTAAACAATATGACAGTGTGATCTGTATGAATTAATGTGGCATGAATGATACAAAACTAAAACGACCTAAAATGACCATATCCTTAGCTATATAATATACATCAGTTTGATGCTTATTGCAATGATGAATATATGTTATGGGGAGGTACATCAGACAAAAATGTGGGTAAAAATACTTTAGGGGAGTTTATCCTCAAGAATTGATCCCTGCCTTTTGTCATGCTACATTTTGAATACACTCTATGTTGTTACAATTTTCCTACAAAATCTGGACAGGTTGGTCCCTGATAGTTATTTTTACTTGTCACTGTGCCTGTCTTTTGTAGTGGTCACTAGGGGGCGTCGATCCAGCATGGTGAAGACAGCCCATACAGCCAGGGGGTCCCCAGCCACTCTCCCTGACTGTTTGACTGCTCATGTTTGAGTGTATGGGGAAAGAATGTGCACTCATAGCCGTGGTGCAGCCCAAGTGAAATTGCTCACCAGGCTCAGAACCCAGTCTGCCCTTAAAATTCAATGGACCTGAATCATCCTCAAAGAAAAATAATAAAATGAGAAATAAACAGTTTTCCTGCTGCAGGATGGAAGAACTTTTGTCACATACAGAGAGCTGATCTAATGTTAGCAGCCTGCCTTCATGAAAAGACCTCATTAATCAAGCTCATTAGCTGCATTAAACTGGGAAAGACTGGCCAACACTCTTTTGCACCAGCAGATCCCTGCTGACCATGCCTGCAACCCCCCCCCACCATACACACACAGTGTCATAATCTGGCTAATGATTAGAACAGCAGCGAAGACGGGGCACCGTGGGCAGTGGGGACAGTGAGGCTGAGCTGGCTACTGTAGAGCTGGCCTTTTCCATTCTCTCATCCTGAGGTCCTGGGGTGCTGGACAGAGGGAGAGAGAGCCCCATGCAGGGAGAGGGCACTTACCTTTCTCCAAGCCTGATGGCACTAATGCTGGGGGGCAGCCCAGTACCGAACCCCCCCACACCCCCACACCCTGGCTAATTGCTGGAGATAAAGACTGGGAGAGGAGAATGGAGGGGACCGGTGAGCACAGTGGGGATGGGTGGTGGTGGTGGTGGTGACGGTGGTGATGTTGAGTAAGTGGGTGGGGGTGGAGGTGAAGGGAGAGGATGTAGTGGTCATGGAGGTGGAGGTGAAGGTTCCAGAAAAGCAAAGAGGGTGGGGGGTGTGGCGATGATGGTGGCGGC
>OMLB01064184.1:19019-44308 GCA_900302555.1 Myripristis jacobus | reverse complement strand
GAATTAACATGGCCATGATAACACATATTTTTTACCTCAGTAAACTGTTTCAAAAAGCTGCAGGGCCAAAACGTCAAAAAGATGCCCTTCATCTGAGGATTTCAGTAACTTCACTTTGATCTGTAAATCTGCTCTCTCTCTCTCTCTCTCTCTCTCTCTCTCTCTCTCTCACACACACACACACACACACACACACACATACACACACACACACACACACACAGTTTTTTTCAGATTTTGATTCTAGGTTTTGACAGTTTGTAGCCCTGAACTCCCTAGTATGTAGCACCAGAAGAAAGCGAGTGAGAGTTAAGCTGTGCAGGAGACATCCTTTTTGAAAAATGTATTACATTTTGGAGAGTTATTACAAAATGCAGCGTTGTTACATAATGCGTTTCACTCTCCACCACCACCACCATCATCATAACACCAAATGAGGAAATGTCTTTTGGAAGAGTGGAGCTCCAACCCTCCAGTAGAGGTTTAGAGACTGTTTTGTAGAATCAAGGAGGACTGAAGCTGTTCTGGTGGCTCAGGGTGGCCTAACACCTTACTAAGACACTAAGACACTTTATGTTTTGCCTTTAATTTGTCACCCACCTGTAGGTAAATGGGGCATCGAAACAGTTCTCACCCATCAGGGCATACATGAATGTTATAATACCAATAAGCACAACAAGAACTTGCACAGAATAAGTGCTTGGCAAGCTAAATAACATTAAAAAAGCGTATCAAAAAGATGGATGGGTGGGCTACATAACATGACAACATTATTTTAACTTTCTGTATTCAGCCCATGTAAATGTAAAAGTTATAAATAAAAGGGAAACATCATTTTAAGGGGGGCAGGATGAGAGAAAAGCTGGGAAAAATTGAGAATCTTGAATATCTGCACACTGGATGACAGCTCCCAACACTTTATTTAACTAAGTACACATCATCATCAGGTGGCCTGAAGAAGACCCTGCTGGGTTGAATCATCGCATAGTTAGTCAAATAAAGTGTTGGGAGCTGTTATCCAGTGTGCAGATATTTTTCTCCTTCTATGTCCAAATGTATCTCTATCCTGCACCTGGCCCGAAAAAACAGGTTAGATATGCACACATTCCCACAGTGCTGCGAAAACTGAGAAGCTTCACATTCATTCACTGCTAATGAGGAGCCAACAATAGCTAATGAATCTGACACAATCGTACAGTATATAGCACAGTACAGTTTCTTCAAAGACAAATGGCAGATGCAGGATCTGAAGCAAGATGGTCTCAGGACACTGTGATAAGATGTGCAGCGCTGAGTTTGGAAAATGAACTGAAAGGAAGCAGCCTATCAAGAACAACTGGCAGTGAAACAAGAGAACAAGAGTAACGGGGTTGTGGGAGCCTTAATCTTGGTGCCATATGGAAAAAACATAACATCCCCAGATAAAGGGTAATTGGTAGAACAGGTGTGTTGGGGGAAGTGGCAAGCTATGCCAAAACAGTTTCTCTTGCCAAGTAGAGGCAGTAAACCAGGACAGTGTGGAGAAAAAGAACATTATCTAGAGTTTGGGCATATCCTGAGATAGCTTCATCATCATAGCAGCACACTGTGACCACCCCAAACCTGAAATGGCGTCTAAATGAAGACAACACTGCCAGGGGCGATACTTACCAACCATGACAGCAGTGCAAAATCGATCAGGAGTATGTAGGTATTACTGGCCCTGCAGCTTTGTGATTACCCTCTGGACTGAGACTGAGAGTTTGGGAGTTAAATCACTTTAAGGTAAACACCAACATTGAGATTTAACAAGTCCACAGGGTGTTGAACAGCAGCTCACTCTAATGCACACAAAAACCTGAAGGTGCAGGGGTATTCATTTGAGTCATGGCTCAGCGGTATTTTGTGCTGCACTTCAATATTATTACCTATTCTTTGGGTGGAATAGCTTATTTCAAGGAATATTAGCAAAGGCTTATGCAGTCAGCTTTTCAGTTGGACTGAATCTGTCAACTGGCTATTTTGAAGGTGATAAAACCATTGTTGAATATTGTCAAATTTGTGGCATATCCCTTATTATTTGTCAGTTGCTGTTTTTTGTTTTGTTTTTTTGTACCCACAGAGGCTGGCAAAATCTAACACATACAAATATGTGATGTGTCAATCTAAATGCAAAACAACACTGCATCTATCCAGATTAGGACATAAGAAAACATTACTCATCAGTCACCACTAATATTTGTCTGTTTCATTCCCAATATTAGCCTCTAAAACAACATAAAAATCACCTCATTTGACCTGGATTCACAGTTAACTTTTGCAGTAGCACCTTTTTTCCATTACATTACACAGTGCAGTCAAAGAGTTGACCAGCTCTCCTTATTGGTTCATTTATGTACATGTAGTCCTGGTATTTTTACATTGATTGTGATATTTGATAATCTAGCTGTGATGTTCCAAGCTTTTGTCCTTTTCTATTTCCAAATCTATCTCTTACCAGCCTCGGGCAGCAACATTACAAACACAAACAATACCTAAAATGGTTTTGTAGCTCAATGGGTAAAGCGAGGTGCTAACACTCTCAGCAGGTTATGGATTTGATTTCTTGGGCCAGCCATGCTGAAAATCCATGCAGGCATGAGACTGGAGAGCACTTTGGATAAAAGCATGCATCCACTGAATTACATATGTGAACAAATCACACCAAAGATAAAAAAAAAAAAGAAAAAAATCACTATATTAATTTCTCATATACCTTAAAACCTTAACAAATTACACTTAAACTTTCACTTTTTACTGTTATTATTGTGTCTAAGTAACCTCTCAGTGGCAAATGTTTACCTTCTTATTATCACGTAGACAATTGAACACTCTTGTTCTTTAAACACATGAATGTTGTGACCATACAAAGTGACAGGCGCTGATGGTATGAAATAAAATGCCTCAAGGCTTAGTCATTTGATTCTCACTCCAAGCCTGTGACTGGAACATCATGCTCACGCTTCAGCAGCTACAAAGAAGTACCACATATGAGATTTAAAAAAAAAAAAAAAAAAATTTTAAGTTGTCCTGCTATTTTAGGTGTGTGAATAAAAAGTTCTGAATATCAGAAATAATTGCAAGAGACATTTCAGCTTGCCACCAGATCATTTGCAGGAGCATAACCATAATTCTGAGAGCGTAGTTCATCTAATCAGTTCTGCAACAGCGGCAAATCACACACACAACAGCCACTCTGAGCACTGGAGCACTGTCTGCCTCATGTGATTGCCCTGTGTGTCCTGCAGGGGGAGCTGTTGAGCCCCTGTCGCTGTGATGGCTCTGTGCGATGTACACATCAGGCCTGCCTTATCCGCTGGATCAGCGAGAGAGGCTCCTGGAGCTGTGAACTCTGCTACTTCAAATACCACGTTCTGGCCATCAGCACCAAGAACCCGCTGCAGGTATTGTGTGTGTGTGTGTGTGTGTATTTATTTTTCTCTCTTTCTCTCTCTCTGTGTCTTTCTCTCCCTCCACCCCTCTATATCTAATTGTCTCTTTGGCACACTCTTAATAGGGCACAAACATTGAAAAGTATTCAGCTGAGAAGGGATTATACTATCAAAATTACCCAAATCTGACCACCACGCCGTGTACCAGGCCATATTAGGATGCCATGCACAAACTACATGTAATGAGTGAAACACACTGGCAGAAAACTGCAGTCACATTACACATATGGTGGTCATGCATAATGTAAATCCCTATTTATTGTGCACACTGTAATAACTTACAGGTGAGGCCAGTGGTTGCAAACTGTCCTGGGAGCGTTTTGAATCCTGATTTTGACCAGTCACCATGCACCTATTTCCAACAGGAAGCGCATTCCCATTGTGCTTTACAAGCTGAAGACATGTGCCAAATAGTGGGTTGGTGTGGGTAAATTTAGAGTGCGCTGCATATGGGAAATGTTCACAGAGGTATTTATGCTATTTGCATGAACAAAGCAGTGAAAACGGAGTGATGAGGACCTACATACGGATGCCAAGAACAAAGAGGCATGAGATGCAGCACATCGCAGTGAGTTGGCAGATTATTTAAAAACGGTAAATGGCACATGGGCGGCAGACTGACAGATAGTTTCACCTACTGATTTCAGCTTCACAGAGCTGGAAGAGATATTTTTAGATGGAGTACCTGCTCTTTCACTTGCTCGCGATACCTGCATCTGGCAGCAATAACATCAGCTATTCACAACAGTTGCCCTGAATAGCGAACCAGCGGGCTTGCCACCATTATCGAAAGCTATTGTTTGTACAGTAACCGGAGAGCATAACGTTAAGTATTCATGAATTGGATGAGTTTGTATTCTTTAACTTCACAACTACACTACTACTACTACTTCATTATTTATGCAGAAAGGCAGCAAATGGCTCAATGTGGCTGTGATTTTCTCCCATCTCTCCACCCTCTGCACATGGTTAGTGAGTTACACAGCTCACACTCACATTATTTTGGAGGTGTAACACATGCTTTACACTCACAAACCCATTGGGAACCAGGGCAGCAAGGCATTTTTCTAACAAATTATATATGCAGTCCTGCTGAATTTAACACTGTCAAATAATTCAGGGGAAGCCTGGCTATTGATGAATGATACTGAACCCAGCACTAACCCCGCACTGCGAGGTGGTATGCATCATTCTGCAGCAGGTACATCCATTTTATTTCTATAAAGTCATTAAATCTAGTATTGAACCTTCACAACTCCATTTCTCTGAAAATAAGTCAAAAAGTACACCATGTGAGTCAGATAACTTCAGTTATTTCCAAGGCAAATTGGCTTGTTTCAGATATTTTCTTGAGTCAAGTGGCAGTCATGGTTTATGGAGTGACCTGCATTATGTGAACAATAATTTCGCTCTCTGCAATCGTGCATAATGCCCCCACCATGTGCCCATCTAGTTACACAGAAAGTTCAATTGATCTGCTTTGTTTCAAAATATTAACACTGATTTGAAGAAGTCTTTAATCAAGTGAGTTATCAAAACCCAGTGCAAAAAAAAAAACACATTTGTTTAAAGATTTGTTTTTATGTTTGAATATTAGTATGTCTCACTCTTCAAAAGAGATACATTTTTGCCGTCTGTGCTACCATAGAGCAGCGTAGTCCACTGACGCAACACCAGACACACACATTGTGCACCACAACACTGGTGAGTCAGACTGATTATATTCTTCAGCTACAGTAAACATTTGGAAAAGCTTTGAGATCAGATGGGGCCATTCAGGTGCACCGTGCCCTAAAGAGAGGCATTTTGTGCAACCAGATGATTTATATTGATTTTTTTTTTCAGAAAATAAGGCAAACTTTGCAGTGTTAGATCACAGTCAACGAGAAATAAAATTGGGCAGTTTACCCATGAAATACAGCCCAGTTTTTGTGCTACGTCTCATGCCCCTCTCTCTCCAGTGGCAGGCCATCTCTCTGACTGTGATTGAGAAGGTCCAGATCGCTGCCATCATCCTGGGCTCGTTGTTCCTCGTCGCCAGTATCTCCTGGCTGGTCTGGTCCTCCTTCAGCCCCTCGGCCAAGTGGCAGCGCCAGGATCTGCTCTTCCAGATATGTTACGGCATGTACGGCTTCATGGACATTGTGTGTATAGGTGAGACTCTGGAATCTATCTATTTTTCTCTTTTTTTTTCACTTTGACACAGCTAGGCAAACGACTCCCATAGACTTCAAGTCTTTATGCTAAGCTAAAATGAAATGCTACTAATAGAAAGCGAACCAGTGGACGCACAGAGGTGAAAATGATATCAAACATCTTGTCTCAGTCTGGGTAAGTTGAAATAAGCTCATTTGCCCATAATGGTGGTATTCCCTTAATATTAATCGTCATAATCAAGTAGTATGCTTTATATTTTTTTATATTTTATCTTATTGGTAGCTCAGTGGTGGTCCTTACCTCTGAGGTAGGCCTACTGGAGATTTTTAATGATAGGTACTCAAGAGGTAGTGGATTTATGCTTGCCTGAATGCTGCTTCTTTTTGTTTTTGTTGTGTTTGTGTTTGTTTTGTCATTATATGTTTCATACAGCATATACAACATAATCTAATCAAGGCTTTTTCATGGAGCTTAGAGCTTGAGTTTGCTCTTCTGTTCTAACATTTTCTGCCCCTGGTGTTTTCAGATTCATCAAACTAACTGTCTGACCGTCTGTAAGCTTCTTTTCTCACCCTGGTCTTCATCCTCTGTGTCCAGGCCTTATAATTCACGAAGGATCCTCTGTTTACCGGATCTTTAAGCGCTGGCAGGCGGTGAACCAGCAGTGGAGAGTACTGAACTATGAGAAAGCTCAGGACTTGGGTGAGCCCATCAGTCCCAGCAGGAAGGGTGCCGGCCCTAGCGGGAGGCTCCCTCCTCACGGCTCCACTGTCCCAGGAGGCGGAGGGCCAAGTCGCCATGTCAGGACTCCTCTCAACCACCACTGTGGCTATACGATTTTGCACATCCTCAGCCAGTTAAGAGCCAGTGGTCCACATATCAGCACCAATGACGAAGTGGTCATGAGGGTGACCACCGTGTGAGGCTGCTTTTACAGAAAAAAAAGGGCTCCAAAGTTTAAGAAGTTGTGGGAGAAAAAAAAGGTTTCATTGAGATTTCATGAAAAAATCCTGATTTACCACACAGACAATGATGTTACGTTTTGCTCTCAGGCTCTCCCTGAGCTCAAAGTTGAACATGGTAAAATGGGGGGAAAAAAAAAAAAAACATAAGGGTGTTGGAAGACATCCCTCTTCTGATGTGGAGAGAGAAAGGACAGCTCATTATTATCTGATGTCAAAGACAAAGATTTAGGAGAAGAGTGATACATCTGACATAAAATATACACAGCTTTGATTCTAAAATCTGTTTACCGTTTTTGCCATCATAAAAATGATACGTTTTGCTATTAAGTTTTTATAATATAGAGCCTTACGGGGCAAATGTTTTTGCATCTGCTCCTTCCTGTGTTACTGGCATAGCAATGGCCACACTTTATAATCTATCTTTATTACTGAGGTTATTCAGCAATCTGGCATATTTTAGCCATCTTAATTCTTGGCAGCACTGATAGATCACGCATTTTTCAGAAAATATCCAATTACACATATTGGGGTCATGCAATTGATGTTTAAAATATGAAAGCACAATTCATCTTTTGTAATAAAGACTTTCTTCATGTCAAAGCAAAACTGTCTTGTTTATCTATAATTTTTTATGATATGAGCTTTATTTAATGCAGAGGCAACAAAAAAAAATTACACTTCTTACTTTCAACAGATCAGACTTTCTATCAGATCTGCACAAATCTCAAGATCCACATTTGTTTATTTGGAAAGGACAGTCTTGAAATGAATGTGATGGCATGACTTTTTAAATTCCAGTGAAAGTCATGTTTTTAAAAAGCATTCATCCTTTGATTGGTCTGGTCAAAATCGCCTTAATGGAAATTTTCAGAATGT
The DNA here is from genome assembly GCA_900302555.1 of Myripristis jacobus. NCBI lineage: Eukaryota > Metazoa > Chordata > Actinopteri > Holocentriformes > Holocentridae > Myripristis > Myripristis jacobus. The sequence continues at coordinate 36,840 of OMLB01064184.1, read as the reverse complement.
GCGATCATTATCAGATTTTATTGTTATGAGCTTAAGGTGTTACATTTATTTCTACAAACTGTTCTGATTCTGTCTTTCTTTCTAATATATCAAATACTACGTCACTCCTGTGGGCCCACCGTCCATCTCAGTGAGACTTTAGGTTGGACTTGCTCAGACTGACTTCCACACTCTCCTTACACTCAGCATCTACACAGAGTTTACTGGGCACCAAAGTTAACTTTAAAAAAAATGAGAAAGAAAGGAGGCCATCTAAAACCTGCACACTTTTATATTCACATCATCCCTTCTTAATTCCTGGAGTTTTGTATTTCAGTTTGAATTTGTGGCCTCGGGCTCTTCCTGCTCATCTTACAGAACTGGGAGCGAGGAATTTTAACAGGATGCATATGCTCAGTGTGACTGAGGGTTAACAGTGAGCTCGGCCTCCACTGTACCTCACATAACATGTGCAATACCACTGAACTGCCCAAAGCATGTAAAAAAAAAAAAAAAAAATCAAGGAAAAGTTACATTAGAGAAAACTAACGTCTTATCTTTTCTTGTTTATCATAACTTAAGCTTGATTTTGTTTTTGCACATCTTCACTGTGGATAAACGACTCCACGCCCTCCGGTCTCACTTCAGCTGAAGATCTAACAGTAAAAATCATTTGTTTTCAGTTGCACTTGTCTTTGGATAAAGATAATAGGCTTCATAATGGTTTTAAAATAAACATAAGCAGCAATATAGTTAGTTTTGAAGTAAGTTCTCACTTACAGAGCAGCTACAGGCCGGCAGTCCCAGCCTCTCTGATTTTATAAAACACTGCTTACAGCCTCTGTATTCATTTCTTGAAAACATCAGCTTTGAATTTCATGTAATCTAATATAAATGGCTCCACTAATTTAGAAAAAAACCCCCAAAAAAACAGGATCTGACATACTCCATACAAGCTACTTAATTTTTTTTTTTTTAAATATTTTTTATAGATAATTCTACTTTACAATAGGCTGTGTGTTATTTTCAAAACATTTCTCCCGGAAGTTGATTAACACGTCAGTGTGTTTATTTTTCAATACATCCACAAAGCCAAATATCCACATTAATCAGCGCTATGGGCAGACAGGCGCATTAAACTCAGCCCTGTGCTGCAGCCGGGAAGATGCCACATCGGTGGTCCAATGCAGAGGCGATGAACTTGATTTGGCCGCAGCCGACGCTTCATTGTTTGAGTGTAAAGCACCTGCAACACGCATGAGGAACCAAAGAAACACAAAACCACCGCAGCATCACGTGAAGGCGCCTACTGTGTGCGGGAGACATCAATCCTAGTCAGTGTCGGCTTATTTTTACTGCGATTCTCCGTCAAAACCTGGCAACCACGAGAAACGTCGCTGGGTTTAGACGTCATCGAGCGTGGCTCAGAGCCGGTGGTAAACAACGTGACTTTCGGATCCTGAAGTAACTTGTTTGAAGACGGGTTTTCCTCATAACCCGGCGCTTTAATCAACTTTTTTTTCAATTACGTTATTTTTTTTAAAATCCAAGATGAGTTTGTCGATGCCTCAGAAGCGATACTACAGACAGCGAGCCCATTCAAACCCAATGGCAGACCACACGTTTGACTAGTGAGTGCTGTGCATGCCTTTCTGCGTCTCTGACAACACACAGTTTCACAGTAGAGAATAATGTACGATCCATAAAGGTGCACTGGACGCTTTTAGTGTCTAACGTTAACGCCATTAGTTATTTGTGTGTGTGTGTGTTTACTGAATCCCACAAGAAAACAATGTTGTTGTTGCCCAGCCAAGCCACATACTCTGCTCGGCATTTGATGTTTATTTGTAAATACTGTGTCATCATCATCATCATCCTCATCCTCATCATCACTTGCTGTGTGTTGCTGTTTGCTCCCTCAGTCCCGTTTGCCCAGAGGACATGGACTGGTCTGAGCTGTACCCAGACTTCTTCCCTGGCAGCCAGTGTGAGAGAGGGGCGGCTCGAGTTGAGTTTGCAGACATCGGCTGTGGATACGGGGGGCTTTTAGGTAGCCGTGTCACTTATCTGCTGGTGTTTCTGCAGCCTTCACTGCTCTGGAGTTTACTGATGCATTCAAGTGTAGAAATCTCTCCATGCATCTGTTGAAATCTGCATCCACCCCCTGTGATTGCATGGTCTCCTTCCACATCAGTCACATGTCGTCTTTATTTCTCTCCCTGCGTCTTCCCTGTGTGTCTTTGTTCTCCTCCCGTCAGTGGAGTTATCTCCGCTTTTCCCAGACAAGCTGATTCTGGGCCTGGAAATCCGTGTGAAAGTGTCAGATTATGTGCAGGACCGTATCCGATCACTGCGTGCCTCGACACCGGGGAGCTACCAGAACATCGCCTGCCTCCGCAGTAACGCCATGAAGTACCTGCCCAACTTCTTTACCAAGGGACAGGTAGGCTCCGGCTGCGGTCTCATCACAGAGCACGCGAAAAGGCTTAATACACTTTAATCTGTATCTCTCCCCTAACTGGATGCTGGTTGTGTTTTCATGTAACCAGCAACTCTGTCACTAAATGAGGAAAATGTCTAGAAAAATGATTTGTAAGGGAAAAAAAAAAGCCGATTTAAACACATTTGACATTTCCATTCCATCGTTTAATTTGCACTGGTTATTGTGCAGAATAAAACATACACAAGATAATACAGCTATTTATTTATTATTTGGCAAAAAACCTGCTGCACTGTCCTCTAAGGGCTGAAACCTTTTGGCACAATTAGTGACGTGACCGCAGGTATTTTTGCAGTAGTTCCTATTACTTCCACCACTGACAGTGTGTGGCCAAACATGCAACACCCCGTCAGGTTTCTACCCCCAGCGGGCCGTGCAGCAGAGGGTTTCTGCCAGTGTTGATGCACTATTTAAAGCAATGGACGGTTCAAAATGTCTTTCTGCAGCAGGTAATTCTGCAAAACATAAAATATTTCAATGCTCCATCAGGTAGCAGATGAACATACAAACATACCACACAATATGCCTCTGGTAGATTTGAGTGGATTTGTGGGAATTATAGTGGGATGTTTTTGAAAAAAAGTTTTAATAATATGTCTTCTCCATTCCAACCAGAAAGCCCCAGCAGACGTGGAAACATGGTTGCCTATTTTCATCCATTTTGTTCCGTTTATCCCTCGAACCCCCACCACAAAAAAGTAAAGTTTGAAAGTGGTACCTTCATCGCGTCACATGCAGACGACATTCTGTTTTTAGGAAATACTGAGGTCTCGCTCCCTCTGCTTTCCCTTCACTTATCCCAGTGAGAGACTCATTTATTTTCGTCTGCGTTACAATATGTCCAGCTATTTAAAAAATAGCCCAAGATCATTTTGAATTGGCCCCGAACAAGATCAAAAGTGACACTCAAATGTGGTCTGACCTCAAAATATCTTGCCAAGACAGCCAAGATAAACATATTGCCGTGGAAAACGTTTTGATTTTTATGTCTCCCCCCCCCTAAATATTTCCATAATATTGACTTTACGGTTTCTAAATGTATATGGGCTAGCACACATGCTAGAATTCATTTTAACAACATTTCAGCCAACTATATTATTAGCTGGCTGGCTGTCAAAAAATATTATGTGGGCTTGTGGATTAGAGATCTCTGCACAGGGTTGGAGTCGGGTTCTGAAGCGCTGTGGAGAGCAATTGAGGGAGCTTGGGTTGGTCCACATCTGTGTTAGTCCACTTCTGCAGCAGGACGTCAGAGTTTGAAGTATTAATGCAGCTGCCAAGAAATTTATCAGAGGAGCTTTTTGTTTTTGTTCATCAGTCCCTTTATGAAGTAATGTCATCGTTATTTTTTGACCATTGACCAGTTTTTGGCACGTTTGGTCCTCACGCTGTGTTACAGATAGCCTGTACAGTGACCAGAGTCTCTGCTCCTTTCCACATTTCCAAACAAAGTTCAGCCTTACAACTGCATCACATTTTCTTTGCTTAAGTTACAGCAAAGATTAATCCTCAGAGCCTGCGGAGCACCATGGGACTGCACACTTCCTAATCCACCCAGTGTCTTGTTGGGTTACTTCACCCTAGCCTTGATTAATAATTAAACAGGGGCCCTGTGAAACACCTAGAGTTGTGTGTTTGAATTTAAACTTTATGGTTGACCAGCTAACTTTTAAACACACACACACACACACATTATTCATGCTGTAAAGCAGGAACACTGATGCGGATTTTGTAATACAACTCCTTCAACCTCTAAATGCAAGAAATTACCAGGATGGCAGTCTCCATTGTTTCCATAGTTGAAACAGATGTGGCTTGTAGGCCAGGAGCTGGAGTTTTGGTCCGGCTGTTAACAATGAGCCCGGTCCAACTATAACCTGATACTTTACAGCCTGAGGCCCAGCCTGGCTGTGAAGTTATTGCATAATCCCAGGCCCACTCCAATAGCAGGCCTGTAGACACTGAAAGAGGGGGCGTGGCGGCCCCCAGTGTGGAGGTGTGTCGGTACGCCACATCACAAGGCTGATGAGTTCCTCTCCCAGCACTTTGTGAGCTGTGTGCCACACTGATCCTCTCATAACGTCACATCATTTATCACCGCTTTGGTATTTTGTTAATCTCTTGAATTGAACTTCATATTTTGGACTGAAGTCACTTGCCGGCTGCAGCACTCTGATCTTCAGGTGTAAGACCTGCTGGCTACTGTAGCGCTCAGAGTTTCCCAGGCGACCTCAGTTGTTCATTTGGACTTTTTGACCTGTTTATTAGCCACTCTGGTTAGTCCTTTGAATTTATTTATGCAGATTGAATAACATAAAATCATTGTTTTACTACAACCTTGACACACAGAGGCAACCAGAAAAAGGATGACTGCATGGATTGAATATATTTCCACATTTTTCACGTATATATTAAAGACTCAGTGGCCGCTTTATTAGGTCCACCTGCACAATCGAATACAATCCAGTTCAACTGTTCTGCCATAAAGTTTACTTTTCTGATGCCTGTAATGCTCAGGTTTTCTTTTTGTCACAGTAATAGAGGTGTTCATTCAATTCTATGTTTGGCATTGAGCTCATAGTTAGTGGTACTGTTGTACTGGACTGTGTTTTATTGACAGGTGTTTCCACTATTTTGTCCCCCCATAATGTATATAAATAGGGAGAACAAAAAATTGGAAACAGCTCAATATAATGTAGCCCAGTACAAGACCTCTGCAAACTACAACCTCAGTAATAAACGCAGAGTTAAATTTACACATTCTCCACAATGTCAACAAAAATGGAGCATTAAAAAGTTTGTGAAAAGGTAGAATTTATGGCAGAGCTGTTGCATTGAGCTGCATCAGACTGTACAGATGGACCTGATAAAGTGGCCACTGAGTGTAATTTGAATGTTTCAGACTTGTGGATGATGTATTTTTTGCTCATGTTAATTATAGTCAACATTTAAATTAAATGTGCCTGCTGTGGACAAATCTTCCAGACAGGATCCCTTTTGACAATAGGATTTATGTGGTTTAAAATGACAATACAGCTCAGTATAAGAACGCTTCTGTTTCTGGCGTCTGCTCTGACAGTAAGATCAGTATTTCTGAACATGCGTCCCTTTTTCCCCCCTAAAACAGAAACCAGAGAGCCAAAACCCAAATTTGTGGTGCCATCCCTGTAACACAAGCATGGGTTGAGGGATGGCTGAGAGTCTTCAGGTTCTGCTCCCAACCAAAAACACTCCACGGCTGATTTTACTGATTAACATCTTCAACCAGAGAGAAGGAACTAATCAGTGAAATCAGGTGATGTAGCCTCAGGCTGGAAGGAAAACCTTCAGACTCACATGGCTGCTGAACCCTGGTGTAAAGTCTGCACCTGAACCATAAATAATGTGTTGGAAAATATGGTAAATGTTTCTTGGAGAGCACCCAGGGCACTTTCTGGGTATGCGGGTGCTTTTTCTGGCTCAGAAATCAAAGTAAACTGTTTGACGAATAACCGCAAACATTCTGTGGATCTACAAAATCGCCCTCCCTTTCTTTGCCTGTGGACTTTCGGGAGTGTTTGTTGCTAATGTTCACAAAGATTGCTTACACAGTCCTAGACCACAGGCGCACCAAATTAATCCTTAATTTAAGTGAAGAGCCTTTTTTTTTTGCAGGTTCTTCACTTGACTAACAGTATTCCCTCTCTCAAATATTGTCACAAAGTAGATGGTGATTTGGGAGTTTTAAGTTGAAGGAACGGACACTTCTTTCTAAAGTGTGTTTGTACCCAATCACTGCAGCAAATTTTCTTATCCATCATCTCATGATTTCTCATGATTCGTCTTATTTTGATTATTTTTGAGGACAAGAGTTGAGTGAGAGCAGCTGAAAATAAGAGCTATTACCTCAATACCAGTGAAGTTAAGAAGAGCACTGCATATCAAAATCTGTTTTATCCTTCTCTCTTTTTTTACTTTATGTGGAAATGACTACTTCACTGAACATAATTTAAATGTCTCCAACTACTGTTAGCGGCCTGACATGGGGTGTGTATAAAAAAAGAGCTGCAGTTCTTTCCCTGTACATCTGATGTGGCTGCTAATACCCTCAAATTAAACTTGACAGTTTATCTTGGCACGGTGAAAGCAACAAGAACGTGGTGCCAAAACATCAGCGTGTTCCTGACTAACAATAAATTACCTCTCCCCTCATGTTTAAAATATGAAAGGTTTATTTTTAATCGTCAACTTGGTCTTGCAAATTAACTCTAGACTCGTCCTAATCAGGATAGGGCTGATTAATAAGAACTGCTGAATTAATCCAAGATTTCACAACAATGGGCTTATTGAATGACACGCCTGGCATCACATCAGCTGAGTATAGAACCATGCGAGACGGCATTTATCCGTTCCAATTAGCTGTAGTAATCTAGGCCTACGACTTGATGAAACAAGCATTTGATTAAACAGTGGGCTTAGTGTACCAGGGTTAACTTAGGTACCCCGGATAAAACTTTACCTCAGATGCCCTGCATGTTATACAGTATATATTATGAAATGAGGTTGGACAGAGGAGCGTAAGTGCTGCAGCGTTGGCACACTTTACACGGAGCAGAAAATGAATGGCTGTGCTAAATTTAAAAAAAGAGCCCGTGTTGATTTATTCTTTGAGCCTGCATGTGCTATTTCTGACTACATTAAAGGATGTAGGTAATATTTGTGCAGATAGAGGTAACGCTCCATGCTGAGAAGGTTTTTCTCAAGTATTTTAGAGCCACAGCCCTCCAGAAACACACATTTTTCTGACCCAGAGGCTTGAAGTCGGGCATTAAGGTGCTTTCAGACGCCATGCAGGCAATGTCACCGTCTTCCACACCTATAAGAGCAGCACGCCCCGGAGTGGTTATCTTTTTTTTTTTCTTTTTTTTTTTAAATGTCAGAAGTGAAGTTTTGACTCTCTTGTTTCCCCCTTGGTAGCATGTGTCTCTCTGGGCCGACACAAAACTGTCCTCACCATTCAGACTTTCAAACAAAGTAGAGAAATGGAAGACCACCCTCCAAACTATTGCTCAGAACGCAGCTCCACCCTTTCCCACATGTATGATGTAAGTGTTAAAACAACATGCTCTAATCCCCAAAATGTCCTTTATTTTTTTTCTCAGTACCTCATGCAACCCAAAATAATTCAATGTGTGAAGTTTTTTCCATCTTCCATCAGCACACAACCAACCCCCCGAGGCTGTGGCAGTCCCTAGTGATTATCCCCACGTCTCGCTCTGCCTTTACCTGCCATAATTTATTTTTAACTAATAAAAAGTTAAGGTAATGGTTTTTAATGTATCAGCAAGACAAACGTCAGTCGAAACGGGCTGCTGGGGTTGTACACCTCGTGTCAAAGACGGAGACACGGGGAACTTTATGGAATAAAAAAAGAATTGAGGGAAATTCCAGTTTTGCAATCCAGGTTGCTTAACTAACAAGAAGATGTTATGGGGTCCACGTGTCAGTCACGACATTCGTTGTGAAACTACGGTGAAAAAGCAAATGCAAGAAAGCGATTTTGATCTGCCACCTGGGAATCAGAACAGGTGACGGGAAAACGAATTTGATGTTGTTTGTTGTTGTTGACATGCCGTGCGTGCCTCACCAATTTCTTCTCTGTGTCCTTTAGCTCAGCAAGATGTTTTTTCTCTTCCCCGACCCCCACTTTAAGAAGACCAAGCACAAGTGGAGGATCATTAGTCCCACTCTGTTGGCAGAGTATGCCTACATACTGAGAACTGGGGTAAGTACATAAGCAAGTCTTGTTTCAGCTGAGGTCGCCTGTAGAGCTGGCACCTTTCTCCTGTTTTCACAATTTATGTGCACAGCGATGTGAAATAAGTTGATTAGCATTGGAAACAAGTGGGATTATCTCATCCCACTGGCAGTATTTTTTTTTTCTTGTTTTAAGAAAAGCAAGATGTGAACATTCATTGTGAGACTTGTTAAGTTGCAAATGTGTTGCGGTGTCTGACTGGGGGCATACTCTTTTCTCAGTCGAGCGATTTCCAAATTAAATTCAAACAATTACCTCGACAATTCGACAGAAATGTGGCCATGTTTTTCATCGGTTTATCAGTTATTTGTAGTTTGGAGAAATCCCCTCCCTGAATTGATTGAAATGAAAGTGAACAGCCAATGTGGCCTGCAGGTGGTTGACTTTTGTACACACCTCCCCTCCCCTGCCTGTCAGATTTTAGCTGCAGTGGGGCTCTTGGATTTTGTGCTGCATGGAAGGGAGTGCAGATGAAGGTTATGGGGGAACAATGGAAGGCTTGTATCTAAATTTGACATTATAGTTTGTCCTTCTGTGTGTGTGTGCGCGTGTGTGCGCGTGTAAGCTGCAGAGAGACGCTCAGCACTGGCTTGCAGCCATACCTGGGCCTGTGGGTGGAGACACTGTCAGGAAAATGTTGCTTTATAGAAACAGTTTCACACCGACATTAACCTGCCCAGATAACACGCACACCTGTCAAGCTCTTATCCCCTGTCATATATTTCCTCATCTTGGCTTCAGCGAGGCGGCAGCATCACTGTGCCGACATGCACGCCTGTGGAAATCTGTGCCATTGCTATATTTTCCCAGAAATTTCTGTTCTAGTAATACTATCTGTGCAGGTTCCAAGGTAAACTACACTGACATAGGTGATTAACCTCTGTGTTGTCTTTAGGTTATTTTGGTCTCTTTTTTTTTTTTTTTTTTGCAAGGAACATTCCTCTTTTACAGTATTGAAATGACTTCACTCAGGCTGGAATGTTTTAAAAAAGTAAAATGAAAGAAAAGACGTTAAATAATAAACCAGTGTTTGTGCTTGCATTTGCATTTTTCATGTGATTCATGGAGAACCCTGAGTGGGGCCTCCATGTTTTGTTTTCATAACTGTGTAATTAGGTCCTTCATTCAACCTCTCTTCACTCCTGTGCTTTCAGGGTTTGGTTTACACCAACACGGATGTGGAGGAAGTCCACCTCTGGATTGTAAAGCACTTCACTGAGCATCCGCTGTTTTCACGTGTTCCTGACGAGGAGCTGGTACGCTGACGAGGAACTTTTCATTGTTACCTTTGCTAACTAAGATTGAATTTGTTGTTCGTACATTTTCTAGGCCACGGAAATTTTGTCTTAATTTTATGAATCTTTTAATCTTCTCGGAATAATCTGGGTGACCTAATGATCAATGTAAAGCTGACAACCACCCCAGTATTACTGTAAAAAATTAAATCTTGAATAGACATAAATTTAGTTTATCCTGGAAAAAACAATGTACTTGTGTTAGATACAAACTACCCTAACATATACTATGAATCTCTGTCATAAAAATTGAAATTACCTAAAAATAAAAATGGATAAACCCTCACAAAAAGCATGGATGAACTTCATTTCAGAGGGTTTGTCCGGCACTGCGTCCTCACATGTAATTCATGTTAAATACGTTTTTAACTAAAACTTCTCCTGTTGCTCTGCAGGACAGCGACATCATCATAAGCCGCTTGGGCACCTGCACAGAGGAAGGGAAGAAGGTGCAGAGAAATGGAGGGAAGAATTTCCTCGCAGTTTTCCGGAGGATAGAGGATTCAAGCTAGGACCAAACACGGCACACAGCCGTTTGGAGGAGAAACAAACTGGAGGAAGTCGTGTTTGGTCCTCAGCAGAGCAAACAGCTGCTGCTCTGTGTGTGTGTGTGTGTGTATGTGTGTGTGTGTGCTAGAGGTTCGGGCTGTGTGTTCTCCCAGCTCATGAACAGCAGTGTGTTTTCTGATTCAAATGGACAAACTATTCACTTTGTCACCCGATGGAGGATTTGTTGCGAGTCTCCACCAACATTTTATTTCTGTCAAATGTGCTTGAGACTTCTGTTATTAGTAACTGGAATCCCACTGTTTTTATTTGACATTTCAAAAGGATCTGCCAGATTGGAACAAAATTTGCGTTTTAGTCAAATTTGACCACAGTTGCCTGTGCCAAACCTCGATTACGGTTTTGGATTTCTCATTTGGCCATGAATTCCTTCTCTGTATTAACTTGTAGTGAAGGATAGATAATGTTTTCCATGCAAATACTGGTAGGCATATTATGTGAAAACAGAAAAGCAATGTTATGAGGGAAATGGAATGGCTAAGATCAAACACATTGACACATTGTCTTACCCAGTAGCTAGTTTGTAATTGTTTTTTTGTTGTTGTTTGTTTGTTTTGTTTTTTACTTATTCACAAATCCTTGAAAATGAGTGGAGTTTCTCTGACATGATGTTAACAATGTTCTTTGGGTGTTCTTGGTGTGAGTTTAGTATCTTCTTTGCAATGGCAATACTCAAATGTCACCTCAAAATCAAAATTCAGGATATTTCTGTATTACATTCCTAACTGATGTGAAAGAGCTGAAAGTTTTTTTGTGCCAGTTTCACATAAAGTAATGGAGGTTTAGTCTGAAACACAGGCTTTGAGCTTTATGTCCTTTTGGCTCCATTTTATAACCTGATTACAGGGCCAATTTTTATTCAAAATCATCACCAGCCACTTGATACATTTTTCCCAGGCTTTAAATGCAGCAGCATGCATTTCAGATTTTCAATTTGTTTTTTTTAATTGTAGGATTCATTCTCTGCTACCTTGCCTCTAGAGCTGGGCAATATTGACACTATTGGTGCTTTCACAAAATGTTTACGCAATGAGGTTTTTGATAAACAGTCAGTAGCACTAATGTGGATATGATGACCAAGCAGGTAGAGGCAAATAACAGAACGGCTAAAATAGACCATGAAGTTCTGAAAATTGCATCCCTTTACTGTAAAGCAGCCTTTAAAACCAGGAAGACCAGACGTATGCCATGTCACAACATTGCAATATCCAAAATCCCTAGTCTTATATTACAGAACTGATACAATGCCGATGCATTACCCTGCCCCTCATGCTGCTACAGAACTGTGTGAAATATATAACTGTCTCAATGACCGATAAAATACGGCCCTGAGCTCCACAAAGAAAAACTCGGTGTTGTTTCTGCCATAACTCGAGCTAAAAACAAAAGCGGTTACATCAGCGTGTGACTTGGACCTGCATGCTGACCATGGCCCAGAGCGTGGACAGTTCAGTCAAAAGGTCGGCTGTGTAATCTGCATTGGACTGGCGAAGAAGTAGAACCCATCCCATCGCTGAGCTCCTGTTTAGACGCATGAAGCTGCATTTTGGGCTCGGTGAAAGGAATTCAAAGTAAGATATGAAGAGCTTAGGGCCCCAGTGTGTCTACCTTTTTGGTGTATAAAATTCATAATACAGAGTAACCTTGTCAACAATCCACGCATGTCACCCTAAAAGTGATTATAGTTTCAGATCTCTGTGGATACAGTATTTCTGTATCAGCTTGGCACATCTGGACACGTGGATTTTCTCCTGTTCTTCCATGTCTATTTGGGCAAGTTTGGTCATGTTGCAGGGGGCCTGACGTGATGTAAAGCCATTCAGGTGCTGATTTGGTTGCATGCCTTGTATCATTGTCCTGTTGGCACATACAGTTTGGCCCTAATCTAAGGTCTTGGATATCCTGAAGCAGATTCTGTTTAAAAAAAAAAAAAAAAAAAGCTGGAGAGAGTGTTTGTACTCGAAGAAAGAACTGACACACAGTTGCATGTAAAAGTAATGAAGATGCAAACAAACAAAATAAAGCCAGGGGGTTTCAGTTGTTTGTGCCTTTGAATTTAAATGCAATTGTGTGAACCCTCTCTCCTGCTACACGAAACGAGTCCAAGGGCACCTTTTCTACATTGAGCACAGAGCATCTGCTTTTTGTGCTCAAGAATTTATCTGTATTGTTCCATGCACAGTTCTTTCTGTCCTTCCAAGTTTCCCAGTCCATGTGTGGAAACGTTTTCCCGCAGCATGATGCTACCACCACTTTACTTCCCAGTAAAGTTGGGGGTAGATGCATGGTAAGGCGTACCTGGTTTCCACCTGACAATAAGATTTGGGCTCTGTTGCCTCATACTTGAAGTCTTTCCTGTATAATTTTTCAGAGTCCAGGCTGCTGTTGTGTGCCTTTGTTTTTTCTGCAGGAGTGGCTTCCTCTGGCCGCTCTTCCACACAGCCCGGATTTGTCAAGTGCAGCTTTGACTATTGATCTCACACCACTGCCAAGAAATTCAGCCTGAGCCGTCATTTGGTTCTCTCTGGACCAAGGTCCTTCGCGCCTTGTTGCTCAATTTGATTAGACAACCATTTCTAGGAAGAAGTCTGTGTTGTTCCATATTTTTCTCAATCATGGAGCCTGTTGTGCTCTTCTAACACCAACCACTTGTTTCTTACCCTTCTCCAGATGTGAAGCGTCATACAGTTTCATCTCTGAATTCCACAAGCAGTTGTTTTTGGACTAAACAGTATAGTATCATCTATGTAGACATACGTTTTCTCCTGAAACACGACTAATCAATTGCATTAGCAGGTGGACTCCAGTCATGGTGTTGAGACACTCAAGGAAATAGACTCACCTTTAATTGGTCAGAGCAAAGGGGTTCCATACTTACTGACACACATTTATTGTTTTTATTATTGATTGCTTTGTATAAAAAAGTAATGGTGTAAATAAAAAAGGCATTTTGACAATGGATTATTGTGTGTAAACCAGTGACAAGAAAGAATTCATTTCGTTTGTTGTTCGTTATTATCCACCTCTAAAAAAATGTGACCAAACTGCCTCCTAAATGTCATCATTTTATGCTTTTCACCACATTTTACTGGTAGGTATTTTTCTCTGTCTGGAGTTTGGAAATGGGCTGGTGCAGGTTTGAAGTTTGCCTTTTTTCAGCTGCAGGGGGTGGCGGTTTGGACAAGACGGCACATGCCGCGATGATGGGAACCCACACACACTGGAAAACTTGTGACGAATTCAGAGTGTAGTGTAAACACTTATGCACACACAAACCTGAAAACTAAACACAGGTAAACCAACAGAGCTAGAGTGCATTTCACATCGCAGTCTCTTTTGTTGAATTTGCTTGTATTTTGTCATAGTTTTCGTAATGCCTGACACTGAGTTGGCTTTATACCAGGCTCATTTTTCCACATCATAACCATAACATTTCCTAGAGGACTAAATAGCTTGAGAAACCTGGCCATCCTCCATGAATACCTTCCTTTTACATCACTGTATGATGTAGGCTTAAAAAGTTCCACCTCACTACTGTAATTTTGGATTGCAACTGTTGTATAACCTCAGCCATGCACAATATTTTGATTGTATCAGGTTGCCTTCCACCATTGCGCCATTTTACCCTCAGTTATTTCCCTGTACATGAATGGCCTTTACACTGTCAAACAGGGTAACCACTCACACATGTTGCAGCTGCTGCTTAAAACTTCTTGCTCACGATGCCACTGTTTTCTGGTAGTGCAGTTTCACAAATGCACAGAGACAATTGTTTAGTTTAACACACCATGTGCAGGCTGACCATAGCATTTCATTAAACCGTCCTGGCAAGCAGACTGCATTTTAGATGGTGTACTTTTTTTCTTTTTTTTTTGGTCAGTAGTGACTTGAAGGTAGGGATCCCCCCCAGGCATACGTTTCCAATGTGCTGTTCAGAGCCAAACACGACTGAAATCACACAACTGTTGCTGAAACCCAATTTGCCTCACTGAATATTCAGCAAGCAGATAGTCTGTTTTTTAGATTCTCCCAATAATCCCAGCTGTATGGTGGATTTTATTCACTAAGAGTATGTAGGTTAAACTCCATCTGTGGATATATGATAAACATACACATGAATCCATGCACACAAACAAAGCAGTGTTTGCGCAGCCCCTTGACACCAAACATTTCTCCCTCTTTTCCCAGCCAGGCTGCACCAGGTTATGGTGAAGCACTTAAGCTCTTAATAGAAATTAGCAATTTTCTGGGATCTTTTTGCTATATTTTAGACTAGAGTCCAATAGTAAGTTTAAATAAATGTTTTTACTGTTTTACTTATTGTGCAGGTATTGTTATCAGTCAAAGGTCATTGGATCTGTTACATTCACACAGTATAATGCCATATTTCTAGCTTAAAGGTAAAAAAAAAAAAAAGCATTTGTATGACAGTGTCACATACATATTCTTTATAGAAATACTCTTGATGTCGTCTGCACCATTTTTTATACATTTCCCTGTAATTCAGCGGGACATATTTGGGATCTTTGGAAGCCTTGCAATCTCCTGCTAGATTTTAAAATAAAGTTTGAATAAAGCTGCCGCACAGCATGCATTTATAATTGCAAAACCACAGATGGGACCTGCAGGAATCACATGTAGACAGGGAAATTTAAGTAAGCCAAAAGAGAAGGAATATGTATGTACATCTCCCATAAGTACAAGTCATCTGTCCATTTGGAAAACACAGAAACATCGCTCATCGTGGATCCATCTAGATCTACAAATAAGTGATTTATTTTGGATTGAATGTACATGGTGATATGATGACATTTACCAGTTACAGGATGGTTATGTAGGTGTCAAGAAAACAAAACACCAAAAAATCCACAATGAAGGTTTTGTTAAGATATTGAGATGGATTCTGCCTTGGAACCATTATCCATAAAATAATGATGGAAAATGGAAATGAGTGTTTGTGTGTGTGTGATTCATTTCTTTCATCCCTAAATATGCTTCTATAAGTGCAAAAAGCATCATAGATCACAGAATTTCTTTATAGTGTCAAAACGTTAAAACACCACAGCTGCTGGCGAGTCTAGTTTATGGGATCTCTGATGTTTGAAAAGAGGAGCTGCTGATCCCGTTATTACTTTTTATTGCCATATAGCAGCACAGGTATTTGAGTCAGCCAGAGTGTATCACTGGAAATCTTACAATCATCAAATAAGAGTTTAAATTGGCCTGAGGGGAAAGGAGGAGAAAGTCGCCTTATTATTGGTATCTGACAAAACTGTGCTGCAGTAAAGCAGTGTGGATGTTGTCTTTGCTTCTTACTGAAGAAATTTGGTGCATCAGGGACATCACAGTGTTGATGAGGTCAAAGGAAAATCACCCTGTCAGCTTGTTTACATGGTTGCTGTCAACAACACACACCACTAACTGCTTCACTCGTTAAATAAAAAGATTAAATTTCAGTGTAAGAAGTGACATCAGTGCCCTGTAAGCACGTGTAAATGCTTCAGGATGGCCTACTTCACTGGCCCTCAGGTAGTCAAGGCCACTGAGTAGCCCCAGTGTGCCACCTCTGACGCTGCCCTCCTACCTGCCCATCGATGTGGGTCCTGTCCCGTTTCTGTAATCTTTGTCCAACTATGGATGCATTTCCTTGCCACATGATATCCCACTGCATCATTTGTTTTTTTGTTTCTGTTTTTTTTTTTTTTTTGTCTTTGTCCATAATACCATTTATATGACTGTCCTGGCTTCTTTTGCACACCAAGTCATACTGGTGGGGATCACCCCCCTGCCTTTGGGTCACCTAAGATCTCCTCTGTGTTTTCCTACTAAGACTTTCCTGGGATTTTTTTCCTTATATACTGTGAAACATCAAAGGCTGGAGGTGCCATTTAATCTAGGCAATGATGGATATGAAAGTTTTTTTTTTCTTTGCTATTGTGTTTGTCTCTGTTCAATCCTGTCTATGTTTCATCAGCTCGTTCTGATTCATTGCTGACAGGTCTGATCCACAAAGGCTCATTTTGTTCACAAGGTCATTTGAGAAATGTCTGTGATTAAGGGCTCAAATAAATAAATCAACTTAAATCTAAAACGCTAATCTTTCCTCAGTCCCGACTAACCTAGACCTGTCCTGCACCTGTGAACCACCAGATACACCTTGTATCCTCAGCTAACCTGGTGATCTCTAGATCGGATATCTCACCATTCACCTCCTACCCATTTAACCACACCCCACAGGCATTTCATTTACTGTGGAGGTGGCATTTCATTTACTGTGCACCTTCACCTCGTTTCTCTCTCTACTCTAGATTTCTTGGCTCTGTAATTACATCCTACACTGTTTCCAACTTATTCCATGTCGTTGACACTCAACTCTATCTTTGTTTTTCCTTCCTGATACTCAGGTTGAGGCGCGCATCTTTGCTTGCTTAGCTGACATCTCCAGCTGGATGTCTGCCCACCGCAAGCTCAGCTCAGACAAGACTGAGCTGCTATTCTTCCCTGGCAAATCCTGTCCTCTAAAAGACCTTTCTCTCTCTGTTTGACACCATCACAGTAACTCCTGCCATTCACCAGGGGATCTGCTCAAGTCTTTTCTCCGAGTTTGAGTTGTCTCAGTTTTAAAAGAAAGCCATACGGACCAGGGTATCCACCCTTGGAAAGGTTCACAGAGAAAGAGAGAAGCCCCTTCCAAGCCAGCCAGAAGTACAAGTGACAGCCAAATCAATTCAAACAAAAGTATGTACTCTAATCAAAGAAATAGCTGTGACAGGTTATGCTTTTTCCCCACCCATTTTCCTAGAAAGACCTGAAAGTGCCTCCCAGGGCTTTTCTCTCACCTTAACCATCTCTAACCTCATGCTTAACCTTAACCAACCAGTTTGGTGAGCCAATCCCAGCACTTCTACCAAGAATATGGGTAGGTAAAAATCATATGTCTGTGGCTGTGATTATTCATATCACATGAAAAATCCTGGTGCTGGTGTACCATGCTACCAAGGGAGCCTCAGCTTAATACATGTAGGTCATAGAAGAGCCTTACACAACCTGCGCTCTGCACTCTGCTGCTACTAACCACTTCATTCTCCCCTTCCAGCACAAACTTGGTCTTTGATTCTTCAAGCTTCCCTCAAGGAGAACTGACCTCAGGACTGCAGAGTCACTCACTGTCTTGTGTTGTAAGATGAAAACTCATCTATTTAAGAACATTTTGTGTCACCCTCTCCACCCCTGATCATCTCTTATGTCTTTTACTTTCACTTCTCTATAATACATGGTCATTCTAAGGTCACTGAAATCATTTTTTCATGTGTCATCAGGACACTTTGCTGACCTGGGCGGGCTCGTTGTAATGGTGCTTATATAGGAATTTAATCTTTCTCCACTACTGCATTTATTGGAAGCTGCAAAATGCTCAGTTTAAAATGCAAATATCAAAATGCCGATCTGATAGGACATCAAGAGAAACCTCTGACAGACACCTTCACTGGCTGACGGAGATTTTTTTATTTTTTTATTTTTTTATTTTTTTGCATTGCGGTCAAAACCACAGCTGACAAAGTGGTTTGGATACCACTTCATAGCTCTTTATGTTTAAAAACACAACAATACACAGCTTTCAACTGAGATTATAATTTCAAGTGTCCGTTATACAAACATTATGATCATGATTGGCCAGACACA